>JARQSW010000366.1:1278333-1409307 GCA_030142375.1 Calameuta pallipes
AATCCTTCATTCTGATTGGTGCCACTTCAATGCTTCTCATTTAAAAACTATTGCGAATTTTGGCAAATGGTTTGCGGAAGGGTACTCAGGGCACCTCCAGCCATCGCCCACTTTCCGGTCCAAAAGTAGTTCTGGGACACCCTGTATATATATATTTTTGCTTTTCTTCCAGATATAAATATTCGATGATGCGGAACGACGTGAACTCAATTCACAAAAAAAAGTGTTCAAGGTCGTAACGATAAGAATCGGTACTTGAACTTGCTTGAACTGCTTACGAAAGTGAGTGACAACTTCCTTCTTATCACAGGTGTGAACGTCTGTAATCGATCTCGTAAAATCACTGAATCTTCATTCGCTATACCGGAAGACGTATATCCGGCGTCGTATCTTGGCTTTTGCTGTATCTTTTCTTTCATCTTCCGGTAGTTTTTTGTGTGCTTCAATTATTCTTTAAAATTTGCATTCTGTGACGTACCTTTTCCGAAATTTGCCTCTATGTGAATATTTTTTATCTTACTTGCGAATCTTTCAATTCGACGGTGTTTTTCGACGTGATTTTTTGTAAGAGAATTTTTTTTCTATTTCTGCAAACCCACCGAAATTTTATCTCTCGGATTGATGTCGTGCGAAAATCTTTTCGTATTTGTACGCTACATGAAGATTATCCTTCTGAGACCTTGAAATCGAGGTTGTTACGTTCGTTTCGCTTGACAGCAAAAACGCTTCGTTAGTTACAAAAAAAAATTATTTTGGTATCACGAGTTTTGTTAGTCGTGTGTCAGTGTTACGAACTTCATGCTTCGCGATTTTTTGGTATTAAAGGAGCGTAATTTCGAAAGTCATTTTTTTACATAAATTCATCATTCGTTATGAACACAGGTAATTAGATAGCTGAGGTATTATTTGATTTCTACGATGAAATGATTATTGCAATGACGAAATGGCAATTAAAAAAAGGAAACTTTACCGTTTCGAAATCATCGAAAATAAGACACTGAATTGTTAAGAATTTACACGGATCGAGTAACCTAATGAATATCCAAATTTTGTGATTTTTTTTTCTAGTGAAATCTGCTTTGCGATCTCTCAAATGTCACTGCACGGGTAGAGGTCGCACAGGTTATTTAGGATAATTATCATCTGACACCGGAAGTCAATTACCCATAAAATAACACGTGTCGAATATGACATTAAACAGTTTACAATTAAAAATTATGACACCGAAGAAAAGAAGATAATTGAATATAAAATGTAAAATATAATAATCTTAATTATCTCAATTATTATTAATTATACTTTCTACAGCAATAATTTATTGCTACTAAATTATCCATAACAAAATATTATTCGTTTCTAACATTTTATGTATCCTAAGTGTACCCATGCATACTGCACGTGTTGAAATCTGTCGTAAAGCAAATATACATCAACACACTTCCGAATGTTCAAAAATGGTTCTAACATCGGACAACACTTTTCAATGGTCGAATATGTAAATCGTGCTTGTGCAAAGGTCACTTTAACAATGAAAATACAGGATCAACAATGGTGTTGTATGCAATGGTTTGGAACCGAAACATTTTCAGACGTGGTGTACTATTTATAGAATTACGGCACAATAAAAATTTGGACATAATGTTAAGTTTAGAAAAAAAATATACGCATTATTATCACAAAAAAATAACAAAAAATAATTTAACAGATTTCATTTTTGATATACGAATGCTGTGACCAACCCGTGTCAAAGTACCTGAGGACAGTCAAGTAGCGTGGTTGCTCATAACAAAGCATAGCAAAGGCCGCGTTTCCGTAGTATCCAAAATGTTCCAGTGTTATTTTCTTAACGCAGTTATTAGAACGTGGCAGTAAAAGCTAACTGTCCTAACACCGTATAGGATTATTAAGTCCTGTAACAACCGCGTTGATTCGAGGCCAAATGTGTTAAAATAAAAAAATTTATGAATACATTTTTTTTCTCAAAATACAATAACCTACAAATATAATTTCTCTGAGATATCTTGTTATTTTTTATACCAGTATATCTCGCAATCGTAGTACGATTACGAATTGTGAATAATGAGTTGTCATTTTTTGACGTTTTCAAAAATTTTTTTTACTCATTTTCAACGGTCCATAGGATTTTGAGTATGGTGAAAATGTGACATTGAAAAACATATGTGTGATTCTGTGCATCGATGTACACGCATGTGATTCTTCGTGCTTGTGTCGCAAAACGGACATAGGAATCACTCCAATTATAACGCACAACAGAGTTAGACTATTCAGGGTTCGATTCAGCGTCATTTGTTACCTCATTACATTTCACTACAATTATTTGACACGTTTTTGTATGCGGACGATGTGCCAAGGCTGTTTCGCTCAGTTCGACAAACAATAGAAATTGTGTGGCCATTTTGATTGTTGGCTTCAGATTGGATTTAATATGGTTGTGATTAAAAATGAAAAAGAGAATTTCGAAATTGAAAGTCAAGGAAATGTTATTGATAAAGGTCTAAATTTTTTATGTCACCCAATATATAATTTACGTATACATCAATAAAATTGGTACCGTTAGTATTGTTGTACAATAGGATTGTACCGTTGTTGTTTTTGTTTAATAAATACCAAAGAGATCATCGACAGGGTTGAGCGATCGTAACCGATCATGGTGAAAATGAACTTCAACTAATTGGACACGGTTGATTAAAAATTTTTTCAACAAATTTTTATGTATGGTTTTTCATGCTTTCAAATTCGACAATGATGCAAGTTTTATTAATTTAATGGATTCACTGTAATAATTTATTTATAATATATATATATATATCTAAGGAACATATATTATATGTATATTATAATATATTTTATTCACCTGTGTACTGTCTCCCTGGCAGATTATAATGTAGACAAGAAATAGTTCAATATTTAATGCCCACTTCATGTCATCACTGATAGATAAATATTTTCTTTTTTTTTTATTAAACTTTATTTCACTTTTTACTATTTATGATCTTTGGACTGTTTGAATGCAAATGTATTTGTATCGCGAAGAAAAAAATTTATTCGCAATTTTGTAATTTCAATGTTTGGACCAAAAATTTATATGAAACGGCGAGAAAGGATTTTGCTTTGCGCGGAATGTTTGCGGATGGCAAACCAGCTGGCTACTGAATGTGTTACAGTTTGGATGAGGTAACTCCCACTCGTTGAGAAGAAGAGTCCCCCTTCCTGTTCTTCCAGTAAATTATTTATGCATGTGCACCAGCTGCCATTTTGTTTACTGCCAATTGTATTGACAATTTGGACAGTATGACGAAGATTTTGTTCCAATTGTATAATAGCATTAAGAAATGGAGTATTTAAATAATTGCAATTGAATTTGGATTAGAGGAATAATAACAATATTAGGGTCTTAATATTTAATAAAAAATTTCTTTATTTAAATAAGCATACGTATCGATGAATTATAATTCAAATAATATTTAATATCAAATAGGTAATCCCGCGAGGTAAAATTTAATAATTGTAAAATTTTTGTAAAGTTTGTTGATTAAAAAGAATTTTTAGATCGTCAGGTCACTTTGAGATACAAGTATGTTAATGATAATTATAAATTTTAATTTAGTGACGTGGGTTCACAAAGTTGATTAAAACCATGGTCTGTTGATTAAATGTTGAACGCTATTGCAGGTGCTTTACGGTTATAGACAATTTTAATAAATAATTAATAGTACAGGTGTATGTATATACAGAAAATTCTTTATATCAGTAACAATGACTCGTGAGGAGATGTGATTCGTTGTTGATGAAGAAGTCAAAAAATGATTGTATACCAGATTTTTTTGAGACTTAAGTATCGAATCTGAAAGAAATGAATCAAATTTGTATTTGCATACATAATAATTGGCATACTCGAAAAACATATTTTACCGTGCAAGTAATTTTTGGAAATATAAAAATTTTTATATACTTACTCTTCTGGAAAAAAATCTTTTGGATGCATAAAACTCTTTCGCAATGAGATCCCAGAAAGTCTTTGGTCCACGGGTTCCCGTGTATCGTAAAGACTCGGGGCCTGACAGATGATGCCCAAAGTGCCCCCAAAACAAGCGATTGTAAAAACCCAGAGAAAAAATCTGTCAAGGACCATAGCTACAAATTTCCAATCTTCTATAACCTAAAAAGGAATTGGACTGACGTCTAAAAAAAATCCGAGTACCATCACAAATATTTTTGCAAAATACAAAAATTATGAACATTATCAAAATCAATTGACATGATATCCTCTTATAAAAAAGTCACCTCGTTATCCTTATCAGCATCCTTAATATGTTGAGCAATGAAACGGACGCCTTCGAGGGCCGATATCACTTCCGGTGATAAATGTCTTGGCATTGTGTTATCGCTGTCAGTTACTATATTATATTTAAACATAAAATATATTAATATAATTCGTATATCACGTACACTGAGCATCAACAATGCCTAGAAGTGGGGACCATCGCCAAGAACCAATTTGCCAGCATCCCCATTTCAGATCATTAATATATTTATAAATATTTATATATTTATATATCAGTCAATATAATAAAATATTAAATTCAAATAAAAATGCTCACTTGACGCATGGGGCATATGTCGATGTTCGTCGTCCCGTATGCTTTTGTAAGCGGAAGTGACGCTTTCAAAACCGTCTGGGCTTCCCTTCAATTCGGACGGGTAATCGCTCACGCTGTCCCGGAAACTGCATACGCAATCGTGATTCCAGATATCGATACTGCATTAGGTTTTCTTTTTCACTCAAACGAACGAAAACGAAGCGAGACCTGGAGTCTAGTAACTTACCTAAAATCCACCTCGTTCGTATAACCACTATCCATATATGTGTCATCGTATTCAGGTGTGGAATACGGGGTGCGACGCATCATTAAAACTCGTGGCATCCAATTTAAAAAAACTTGTCTTACCCAGGGCGACATATTATGAGTAGACGGCGACCTGGTGTTAATTAAAAAAAAAAAAATTTATTCCAAAAATCAAAGTTTAATCCATTTTTTTTAGATACTTACCGGAAGTGAACGTTTAGAACGCAAACAGTTATCCATATGGATAAGGTTACCAAGATCATTGTAAATAATAAATATTTCCCTAGCAGTGGTATGGCCAATGACGTTGGCGGAATGATTTCTGCTAGAAGTAAAAAGAACACTGTCAAAGACAGTAAGATGGAGGAACACAATGAGACCTGTGGAATTTGAAAATTTTATCATAAATTTCTATACAGATTAATTTTCAAATTTTTATCTACGTCGATTTGACTAGTGATAACAATTAAATTACCTTTTCCCCAGAATCACTTGGTAAGTAAAAGACCAGTACGGTTAGGAATGTGATGCCCACACACGGTATTATAAGGTTAACGGTGTAGAATAAAGTTTTTCTTCTCATGGTAATGTTGAACGTGATATCTGTACAGTTAAACATACTTTTGTTGCACCGTGACAGTCATTAAATCTTAATTAGTAGATGTCGAGAGCATTAACTGTTGTTTGAGACATAATTATCTTATCAGTAATAGTGTAAAAAATAGTGTTTGTATAAAATTAGTGTTTGTTGCTCAAAAACAAAAAATGCATATCACACTTAGTTTCTGCTATATATTTTTTTCAGATATAATTATTTCCCAATTGTTATATGAACGTATAAAAAAGTGCTATAGTCATTTTTTTTAATTTGACTTTTTTTTACCTGAATAAGGTTCCGTACAACAAGGATAATACTCCTCGTTACGTGCTGCTGGTACTTCGAGTATATCCCATTCGACAGACAAATAAAATTCGCTCAAGTCAATTCCAACGGGCACCAAATTGCTGCCAGCTACTTGTTCCATGTGCTTAAGGTCTACCTGTGTTGTATAATTTGTTTTTGTTATACAATATTGCACAAAGTTTGTCAAAGTTCATTCTGACAACCGACCTGCGCGCCATTGTACGTCCAAGAACCAAATTTCATGATGCAGGACTGTTCGTCAAACGGAAAATACTCGACGTTTATCTCGCAAGACGATTTATAAATAGCTGGCGGTTTCCATGCAACTTCACCGGTGTACTTCAATGTCGCTTTGGTCATCAGGGTCACCTCGTAATTCCCATCAGCACTGATGAACAAAAAAAATAATTTGATTATATTTTTGTAAAATTACAAATTTTTTTTTTCAAAGACAACTATGGTACGTATACAAAAAATTTTTTTTTTTCTTTTCTATGTCTTACTTGTTGTACAGGACGATGTCGGGTAACCATATGTTTTCCGAAGGTACATACAACATCTCAACACCTCCGTATTCATTCGGATCCCAACGTAGTTTGTAATCGAACCATTTCTGCGTAAACGTGTAATCGGATGTATTATAGGTAAATGTTAATTAATAATTATTACGGGTAAATGTTAGTTAATAAATAATTAATGGAGATAGTGTAAATAAATTTTATTGTTATATCGAATTTTTTTATTAAAAAATTCTCACCTGCTCTACCCATACATTAGTTGTCATCACCTGATTTTTTAAATTCTGTAAAAAAATATTGTATAACTATTTAATTGTTTATTATATTGATTGTGGCTGATTGTACAATACGTAGTTGGACTTTATTAGATTCGATGTTGATAAACTTAAAATGTCATTAATGTAAATATATATTACCATTTCAATTAATTGCGACAACTTCAACCCCAACCAAACAGTTAATGTTTCTGTGTTGTTGATGACTGGTCGAATTAATCTGTTGTAGTTCGACAACAAATCATCATAAAGCCTTTTCGTGTCGGGATTTGCTTCGAAATGTTTTATATGGATAATACCTGTGATACAAGCATTGTTTATTTATTTATATAAAAGAAACATACGAAGAGTATAGAGCTGTTAGCTACAACTTGCTACTGATTAATAATCGAAACAAACAACAAACGGGGATCGGACTCGTATTAATAAAATATTTGTGAAAAAGGGAGAAACAAGAAGAATTTTGTTACGAAATTATATTTATCTCATGTCGAGGTATTTGACATGTTGCACTTGTATGGGTGTTTCGAAAGGGTGTATCCAATGGAAACAAGAAAAGGTTTGTCTTCCAGACTTACCTTGTACGATGCTAAACAAAGCAAACAAGAATATTAGTTTAATTCGCATGTTGAAAATCTTGTACGACAATAGCAATTAAAAACGATTAAAGCTACGAAAACTTTAGATATGATAAGAACACGGCAGTGATGATACTGCGGCCATTGGAACGTTGAAGCGCAGCATCCCTTTGGTTTAAGGTCGATATTCGACGCTGGCGCCGCGACGCTCGTATTCAGTTACGAATTTTCAAAACAGATTTTCACAAACTTTTTCTTATATTCATTCAAAGTTATAACAGAGACCGTTTATTAATCGGAGTTCTGGAAAATGTTGATAAATTATTATCTTTCATAAAAAATTACACTGATAGTTAAATAATTTCAAGAACATTCTGAGATGAGTCATTTATTTAGAGATACGATCGAGGAATATAATTTATCTATAAATTTTTTGTATTTCAAAAATAATTTTTTTCTCAAACTACTGTGCAGGTAATGTAACTTCTTTACCGATAAAACTGAGCATGTGTTTCGTTTAGTTCGTACAGGAGTCACTGATGGCAGCACATGTCCCTTACGTTAAATGTAACGAAAATACAATTATTATGAATATTATCTTCGAAATTCCAAATGACAACCGATCAATAAATCCAATAAATAACATTATTTCATAACTCGTCAAATGCAGTGCATTTGATTTCCATTTTCAACCATACAGCACGTCTCACCGTTGAAAAATAGTAAGTTTAAGTATTTGTCACGCTTTCAAATGACAGAAAAATAAAGCGTCATCTCAAGTCTGACATTTTCCTTTATATAGGACATTGGACTATAGTGAGAAATTGCGCTTCACTTTCTTCTTCACAATACCCATGTTTATCGCCTTTGAATTTTGATATGAATGGAAGTTGGACCTGAAGTTGTTTCACTCCCTGTGACTTAGTTGCGTATAAAAAAGTTTGCGAAATAATAAACCCCTTCACGCCACAGTCTCGCAGAACGTATATATACGTATATACACGTCCTTATTGTGCGGATATAATGCAGCCAACGCGGCGGGATGATTTTTATTAAGTCAGTGCTTCTCAAACTTTGACGAGATTATATCCTGCATAAAATATTAATATTTTCATCAAGTTTCATATAAAATTATTATAATTTCCACATATTAAACAAATTTCGCTAGATCTAACATTGCTATTATAAACAAACAACACGATGGGCTTTGATTAGCACAGCTTTGATTTAATTTGAAATTATAATCATCATTGATTACTAAGTTCATCGTAGCTATTAGATAATTAATTAAATTATATCCAAAAGCGTAAACAGTTATTAATTTATAATTACCTTTGAACTGTCAATTAAAAATAATTACTTCTAAACAACTGTAACAAAATAGTGTATAAATTACCACAAAAAATAACTATCAGCCTTGGTTATCTAATGATGATATCCAACTTGAAATATACATAATTATTTGCAATTTAAATGGCAGTTGGATCATACAAAATAGGATCTCTTAAATACACTGCTTGTAATAAAAGACAGTTATAAAGTGTTCAATTTAATATTCCTATTTTTTAATCACTTACCGTCAAGTAAATCGTAATCACTTCCGAGATCGATGAAAATTTACAAAGTCACATGAGATCAGGATCTGCAAACTGTAATCGATAAATAAGGAAAGGAATTCGAGTGTTCAGCCGTGTTCAGTATTTCGCTTGTATCGATTGACTTTCAAATTTATTGATAGTCAATTAAAATTCAACTCTCTCATGAATCGACTGAACGTATTGACAGGACCCACCAGGTTCTCCATAAAGACGTATAAATACATATGTATGACTAGAAAAGAAGGTTTACACATGAAACGAACCAATTTGTCTCTTGAGTTATTAAAGAAATATAATTTATGCCTGACAAAGTCACCTTAATGATATCCTCGTTACGCGATGCATATATGATCCATATGAAACGACCTTTAGGTACGACGAACGATCCTCCTCAAGATTAGGACTGGAAGTTAATAGGGCCCAATGGCGATCGACTGTTGACAGCCGGATCATCATCATTTCAGGACTGGCAGCAGCCCGGTAGGTATATTGCGAGGAATGATAAATGAGCATATATACATGTAGTTATAATACATAGATGAATATATTGGTCACATATGAAAATGCATATAAATATACCAGATGATTTTACCAATGAACATCATAGGAATCGTTTTATCACGATTTTCATGAATTCGTTCGACGAATTGACATAATCAAAAAAAGGAGGTTTTTCGAAATAAAAAATTTTTACATCATATTGGACTCCTTATTTTTCTCGATCGACAAGTAACAGGTTTTTATTCGAAGTACAGTCGCACGAGAAATTTTAGGTTGAAATTGATCATTTTTTATCTCAACTGATTTTCATCTCCGAACACGACGGAAGCAGCGTTCTGGCATTGTCGACATTTTGTCATTGCCAGATCAAGACAATGAACAAAGAAATGCCGACTGTACACTTGGTAGATAAGGCTGCAGCCACTGCATCTTCCCAAGTGCAACGATACTGATAATAATTCACAAAGAAGAAGCCACCATATTTCTTAGTAGCTCGACGCATTTACATTTCTTGTACATTTAGATTGAGGTGGCGCTACGGTGGGAGGATTTCCAAAAAAAGTGTCGTTCACGATAGAATTATGCTAATACGAAAAGCGTCTATTTTATCTTCTACTTAAATTATCGTAACAACGACAGTCAGCCGCAGCCATTAACGTTAATGGTGTCATTTACTATCGAATCTTCTTAACGAAATTATGATAACGACACTGGAATTATATTGACGATAAGAAAATTTTTCTGACGTTGTTTTACCTGTTACGTAACTGCCTTAAGACAGGAGTAATTATTCATATATATGTATGTACATATCCAACATAAATTCATAGAATCCTACAATCGTTCGTCTTGTATATGATCGATTGTGAAATTCTATAATTTATTGGTTCAAAATCGATTATAAATAATAATACGATAAATTACGACGTTTCGTCTGATAAATAATTATAAATTAACTGTACCTGGTAGCGAAGTGCATTTATCACTGAAAATTACAGTGATTAAATTTATTAAGTGTAATACAAATCGATTCATTATCACAGCAGTTCATTCATATCGGTACGATGATATCGTAGATCCTTCTTGTAGATCTTACTTATAGATCTACGTAGATCTACAGGTACGTTGGTACCTGTTTCTCACAGCAGGTTAATCATTCACTCCCATGCCAGCCTCATGCCATTAATACTCGTTAGGTTAGCATTGTGGGTTTCAAATCTGGCGCCATTTTATGCGGGTTACCGAAGATCTTTCGTGAATTTAAATTCATTATTTCCTAATTGAAAATACTTTTGTTCTTTTGTTTCTACGAGAAAAATGTTTATTTAATTAAATCAAATTGAATAACGCAGATTACTTTATATTTTGTTTGATAAGAAATGTTGGCTTTTATCGTTTGAAAGTTTTGATTGCACTTGTGGAAAGGCCATTAAGATATTTTCTTAATGTCAATGAATTAATCAACATAATTAATATTTACTTCAAGACAAGAATGTACCCTGTTAAAATTGTAGACTTTCCTGAAAACAATGACAAGCTTGAGATAATACAATCTTATTGTTGGTAGACTTGATTATGTTGATAACAATGAATCGTACCAATTTCTTGAGTAAATATCTAATTTTTAATCGTATTTAGTTTGCAGTGTAAGCGTAAAGACAAAAAAAGTATAAACAATTGTCTTATCTCTATCAATAATTAATAATTAATCATTAAGACTTGAGAATCATTAATTTATGTCAATTTCCACAGCTTTTTTTATCTCACCGAGAGATTGAGTCTGTATAACAAATTTGAAATAGGAAATGAATTCGTTTTGACGCAGGTGCTGAATTTCCGTTAATGTAAAACAGCTTCTTTCTGTATCGAAAAATTATTTTCACATTCGCTATACAGAAATTGAATTGCTGAGTATAGTCAGGTGCAACATTATTCCCAAGTGATGAGATACTTAATATCCAAACAACGTTATCTATGCACGCATCTTATTGTATTCTACAAAAAAAAAATACAAAATTTAAGCGGTGCTTTATACAAAAATTTAATTAGTACATGAAAATTGATGGTTATGTGTAACGAGATGAGTAATTTAAATACTCAAATTATCACACGATTGTACATGTCGTTTGTTAAATAAATTTCGTTTTTTTTACAGAAAATTATGTTATCGTTTTTCATACAGAAAATTATGTTATCGTTTTTCATACAGAGGGTTAGTTTATATTGAATTTATTTCTATAGTTTATGCCTACATCGCATACGTATGCGTTTAACGAGCGTCGAGAAGCATTGGAGCGAGGCAGTTGGTAAAACTGTATAACTAAACTTCTACGTGTGTTTATGGTTTCATAGTTCGTTGCGACACCGCCACCGTAAAATGATGGCGCTGCGTTTACGGGAGTTGGTAATCATTGTAGGAACTACGGAGAGATACGCGCAAGCGTAGTTACGTTTCAGTTACCCATAACCTAAAGGCAAATAATAAAAGGACGTATTGCGTGAGAAAATAATACATAGTTTGCGGAGCAGTTGTACAACGCCGTAAAAACTTGACTGATCAGACGTTAAGCAAAAGAAATATTTTTCGCGATACTGTAAACCGTATTATTGCACG
Source organism: Calameuta pallipes (assembly GCA_030142375.1). Classification (NCBI taxonomy): domain Eukaryota; kingdom Metazoa; phylum Arthropoda; class Insecta; order Hymenoptera; family Cephidae; genus Calameuta; species Calameuta pallipes. The sequence goes on from JARQSW010000366.1 coordinate 1,290,190, forward strand.
AAGATACAAATTTTTCTGTATAAAAATAGTAACGCGATTAAAGCTCGCACTTTTTTTAGCTTTCTTTTACTTCTCTTGCAAGTTTCGTACATCCGGCCGCTCGAGACGTCGCCGTAATTCACTTGAAGCTAACTTTGCGCCACGAGAATAACCGCGGCTGAGCCGTTAAAATTAATCATAAAAGATAATAAGATATTTTAAACAACTAAAAAACTTACTCTGATCAATCAAACGTGTGAGGATTCGATTGCGAAAATTTTGACTCGCGAACAACGCGTAACGTAAGTGAGATGTCGCTACAATTTTTTTTTTTTCAATTTAAATACATAATTGGACAAAAATATCAAATTTTTATGTAACAATTAACACGAACAATCTCCATCACTCTTTGGTCATAATATCTCTATAATTAAATAATTTTACAGAAAATCAGAACAAGATTTATGTTGGACAGCTCGTAACTCCTGATGCAAGTTCAGCGGGGAGAGATAGGGGTCACACACTCCCCGGCGTGAACTTTGACGTAACGACTCCTGGGTGCTATTAAGCTTCTTTGTTTGTTCTCTCTTTCTCTCTCTCGATTCTCTTTTTCATGAATTTAACCAAGACAATAAAATTAATCAAAGCGTCATCCCCTACGTTTTTGGGCGTAGGTGTGGTGGGAGGGCAGGTCCATGGCACCAAGGGAAATACTGCGCGAAGAACAGTAATAAAGAGTCCAAGGGGTGCGGGTGGTTAGGTTATGGAGCGAAGGGTCTGCCGTAGGCTTTAGGGTGGTGATGAACAAAAGTAATTAGCGAGTTGGTTGCCAGAAAGAGGGGGGGGGGGGGCAGAAAGAGAGAGGGTTGAAACCAAGAAAATTAGTTGAGTGAAACGAAAGCTGTCGTTGTCCGCAAGTTCGTTTTACCACGTTACCTCTTTCCGTCAGGGTGTTACCCTGCTTTTCCTTTTCCTCTTATTTTCACGTATCACATTTAACTGCAACAACATTCACCGACACTTCGAGAGCCTTCGAAGGTTCGTATCTATGCTCAATCGACGTCGTGGGCACCTCTAATTTTCAGGAATGACGGCAAAAAGATAATCGATTCCACTAATCGAAGGTTAATTCTAGGAATTTTATGTTGGATTCCAAGAATTTCACCCTCGATTCTAGAAATCACAAACGATCGAAAACCTTCTAAAAGGTTCTGAAGGGTTCTAGAAGCTTCTAGAACTGAAGCTAAGTTCAAATATTCTCCGTACCGATTACAAAAAAATACAAAGACAAAAAAAACTTAATTTTCACCATGTGCATAAAGGTTTACATATCTTCGTACATTGCGCTGTGTATGACGGGTTGTCCATATGCAGGCGATCTTAATACAATACTATAATCGAAATATCTAAAAGCTCCTATAATACGGCCAATACCAACGATAAATATCGAGAGTATTCTTAAGTGGTTAATAAAATATAAAATTTTTAAAAATACTTTATTACTCCACAGTTATTCCCCGTAAATAATCTATTGCGTCTAGATAAGGCTTCTAACGCAAGTACCAGACAAAATGGCGCCAGTGAGCGATAGATTAATCAGAGTCGTATTGTAGGTAAGGAGCTCGAAGGAAAATAATAAATAAACCTGGTACTAGTCGGAGAATCAATGTGGCGGCTTGGTGGCACTCAGCACTGTTCACTGTTCAGCGTTCCATTTCACTGGCAAACCTAGTCGAACTCCTGTGGATCGTGAGTTCATACGTAGCTCCTACACAGAATTATATATATATATATAACAGATATATAGTGTGACTGGTGGTCCTTCGGACCAAACTCTCCCCAATCCAACCCCAAACAACCTTTCTCTTTGGGCTGCAGCTACGCGGGTGTTATTTACAACTGCGCGACAGCCCAGACAAGCGTGGAAGTTTTTTAACGGCCGTCGCCATTTTTTTTAAATTCGATTTATCAAAAGCTCTCACAACGTTCGGATACCGGCGACGTGGAACGAAGACACTTTTAGAATCCGTGTCACTAGCCTTAGCTAGCTTACCATTCTGTGACTAATCGGACAGAAATTCACGAAAATATCACCAGTTGGTTTTTATACATGCAAGTAGTTTTTATTGGGACGTTTTTTTCAGTTTTTTTTTTATCTATGACAAAAAGAGGATGAAAAAGTTAGCTGGGATTCAGGGGATCAAGTCTTGATATTTGTTACAGGTCAGACTAAGTTGAATCGGTGACTCGTATATCTATATGACGTCATATCAAATGTATCGTGTATGGCAATTTTGATATCAGGATTATATATATATTTATTTCTATCTACCTTCATACATAACTACTCCTATTTTACTTGGCCCTCCATTCAATTTTTATTCAATAAATCAGTCCGACGTTCCGCGCAGAATTGGTTTCCTGCTGGACCGTTCCTGTGAATGCATGAAATATACTGGATGTCTGCGTTAACTGAGGACATCGATCCTCCATTACGGATCTGTATTACGAACGTACAGCTTTTTCGAATCGGATTCCCGTCTAGTTTTCCTTTTGCAAATTCGCATCTTTCCGATGGGTAACAGCAGAAAGTAAAAAAAAAAAAATTCGTCGAACACGAGCATCACCATTTAATTTCCTATAGACACGATACCTTTTTCGTTTGTAGAATTCGAAAAAAAAATTTCACTCGTTCCACGCACATATCATTTTCTCGTTACCGGTCGACTCGAATTTCGGTAAATTTGTTACATGAAATTGGCCATTGTCCGCACAAAGGCACGACTCGAAATTTAGCGGCACGAAAATTTACAATGCTCGCACCCGATAGTACCAGAAGTCAACAAGATATGGCTTTCGATTATAGACTTCGGTACGAAGTAAAAAGAAATTAATTAAGCTTCAAAATAATTTTAATTTTTATCAAAAAAGAAAAGCCCGCGCATTCCTACGCATTTTCTTTGATCGCCCCATACACACGACACCGTAAGGAGCATCGATTTACGTCATGGCGAAAGAACGTGAATAAAAAATTTGACCGATAACTCACTGCTGGAAATACAATGAAGATGGTCAGAAACTAGCACAAGTAATTAGAGGTTGTTCGCTGTCTAATGGAAATACTTGATCTTGTCGTAAGCACGTCCGGGAGTGTCTGTTCAGACACTGCTCTGCATAGTTCCTATGCCCAGCTAGGAAAGTTACATATTAACATTTGAAATGCATTGGGTGCCAACTTGAAACCGTCTGCCAGAACGAACAGTCGTATATAGACATAGTGGTAGAACATTTGCACAAGAGGTAGACTAAAATTTGCAGTGGTCTTCGTTAAAACGTTTTTCTTATAAACGAGTAAAGTTTCGAGGGTCGTCGAAAGGGTCAAAACTAGATAATAGCTGTCCTCACGAAAGATACCTTAGGGAGTCCTTGGATACGTGATACAAGGATTATGGCCTTAGGACCAATTGATTTTAATAAAAAGACCAGAGCCCATTTTGACTTCCGACGTGGACCGAGCAATAGATCACACTGTCAAGGACCAATGGCTAAAAGTTGAATCATACAAAATAAGTTCCTACAGATAAATACTATCTGGTCAGTGTATACGTTTGATCTCTTGGGTCTGATCCTAATCAGAAGTCCGGTCTTGATAAACTATGTTGAATTAAACAAATCAAATAGGGATAGAATCGGCAGTGAAGATTCATTGGATCGATCAGTCCTGTCGAAGTTTGTAAAATGGGTCGAAGTAGGTAAAGGGACGAGTTTCTCATATTGTCGTGAGCGCAAGAGCGTAAAATCCGCAACGTTGTTACTTTGGCGTTGGACGATGATTCGATTCTCAAGAATTCGAAGGGGTGAAGGGTTAACGCTTTGCCACGGTACACTGGTTGACAGGGTCTGACAGTGGCGTGGAATCGGTTCAAGTGGGGTGGAGGCGATAGGGGGTTGACGGTATGCCGGGGTAGTGGCGTTGACGCTAGTGCCGGTAGCGTTGGCGCTGTCGAGAGGACAGGGAAGAGAGTCGAGAGATGGTGGTTTATATATATATATATATATATATATATATATACATATATATAGTATATATATATATGAGTCGAAAGGGTGTTGGTTGCTCGAGTGGACCATAAGGGATGAAGACGGGAGAGTCACGGGGTGAGAAGCTGGAGGGATGAATCAGCAAGCGAGCAGACAGAGGTTTCGGCTTTTGGCAAAGAGCAAGTTTGAGAAAGCTCACAGAATCCAATTATTCGGCGTTGGGCTATCTGGACCATGTGAACAAAGTGATGCGTATATCAGCGGCGGTTAGGTGGCGCCTATGATGGTGACGCCGTAACGGTAATACAAGAAAGTCCCACTTACATGAATCGACATCTCACCTTTGTTCTGATAGGAGTCGGACTCTGTAGTTTGTGGCCATTGAGTTAGGTTAGGTTGTGCCGAGTTGGGTTTAATGTTAGATTAGGTTAGGTTAGACTAGGTACGATGCCTCAATGACTATGGTCCGCGATCGTTCATAATGGCTTCTAGTGGCTCCCTTTTACGTTGAGGGTGGCACATGGCAGCTTATAAGTCTCGCGATAGCGATTATAAACGACCCTTTAGATTCACTTGCCGGTGCCAAACCGCAGCGCCACACGCGGACAGACGGTGAAATATAGGAAAGAGTCGTTTTAATCGCGACAACCACGCCGACGACTTTTCTTCTTATTTAAGATATGCAAAGCGTTTGCTTCCACGTGAGGAATATTTTAGGCGAGTTAAAAGTCGAGCAAACGTGGCCAATTTCGTACTCGTAGATCACTATGGGTAATTCTATGAAGTCATTCGCGAGACGCCACTAGGATTCTACGTCGATTTTAGGTTATGTTACGCGGAGACTGCGAGTTCCTAGGATTTACGGTAGTGGCGCTGGAATCGCGATGCCATTAGTGTTATCGTGAATTGAAAATTCAGCATTTCAATAAAACTTTATATCCCGACGACCGTTTTTTCTTTTTTTTTTTTCGTAAAAATAAAGATTGAATTTCCTTAACCGTCGTTATTAAAGCTGATCTATTACCGCAATGTTGTGATCGCTAGCAGACGACGTTCCACGAAGAAACGATATTTCGTCACTCCGGCTATCATTAATTAATTATAACTTCCGATGAATATCAAACGAGTGTTCGAGCGGTTTGATTTATCGAGGGTTATACTGTAATTCGGTTAGTTATACCGACACCATGCATAATTCATACGATAAAGACAAATAACACGGTAAATTACTAGCTCAAGCGGAGACGAGTCAGATCCCAATCAAACGTTCCCGCGTTACGTGAGCTTTACAGGCATTGATTGGGGTTATTGGCCATTGACTTCCAATGTCTTCCTCCCTTTTACCTTGGACCCTTTTTTCAGTTTATTTTTCTTTCGACCTTTCGCCCCCTAACGAAGTAATTCCGTAGCCGCAGCTTCCAGGTTATTGGTCCACGCGCGTGCTTCTTTCATATCCTTTGAACGATATAGAAATAATAAACAATAAAATTAATATCTTATTACAGATAAACAAATATCCTACGAATTATGAGTGTGAGAAGAAAAATTGCAAAGTAATAGGCGTTAATAATATTTAAATGAATTTTTTTCTTTCTTTTGAAACTCTTGCCGATGGCGTTGACGGATCCGTAACGCACTGGGTGTTCAGCAAACACCTATTCGAAGAAGCGATTGCCCAATTCGTCTAGCGTGGGCCAAAATAGACTCTCTCGTTGGATATTCTTTCACTCCGTGAGGCTGCTCTTTCGCTGTTGCTTGGGAAGTGCACGGGGGTCAAGAAGCGATTGCGTCATTAAGTCATTATGGTCCTTTCAGGTCACAGACCGATTTTGATCTACGTAGAAGTTACCCACCTAATTCTTATACATTCCGTGGATCTTCTGGATCAATTGAAGATTCTCGTAACTCATCGCAATGATCGAGCAGTTTGATCTCACCTTCGCCTGTGCCGTCTATGGCAATGAATTTCGTATGTGTCAATAGAAATTTTGCCAATTAAAATTTCGATACTATATAATCCATAAAAATGGTCTGCCAATAACTGAAATTTAAAAGAGTGTTACAGTTTCGATTTTATTAATTTTTTTTATAAAATAAACATTTTATTTCACAAGAATATACTCTTACAGAAATTTTAATGATACATGAATGATTACTGTAATTACGCCAACGTCCACCCGGTAGTCAGTTTGTATTATACACATGTGCATATACTATATATATGTGTATATCCACAGCATGTAAAATTGTGTTTTGGCTTTCTCCGAAATGAAGGTGTTCCCCTTTATATTTCAAGATTTCCTATCGTTGGCCTTTATGAAGATGGGCAGACTGAAATTAAGAGTGAGGTTACTGGTAGCTCGGGGTAACAAGTGTCGAAATCCGAATAGAAAAAAAATACACTTTACATCATCTGTAAGGAAAAAATGTATATTGAAAAAAAATTGTATTTCCAATTAATTCTGTTAAGATTGATATTAACGCGTGATTTTGAAGGTTAATATTATTTAGACTACTAATTCTAAACGATTCTTTGTACACGTGTTCACAACGTATTATTCTTGATTGAAATACGAAGCGCCGAAACGAAGGTACAAGTAGGTCGGACGGGACGGAATCAATATTTACGTCATGAATAAAGATGAACATTTTTATACATTTAATGTCGGCGATTGGTACCACTGTTCATTTATGTATATTAATGGATCGATTTTTTTTTCACTCGCAATTAGCTAGCTCCTCGTAATATTGTTATAGACTGCAGCGCCTGTATTAATTACAAATCAGTCAGCAACTAGTCGGTTCGTATTACGAGTACATGGAATCGTAATGGAAAAGCGACAAGGAAAAAAAGGGTTACGATACCTCACCAGTCCCGAAGCACAATTAAATGTATAAATTATTATGACTGATTAAGATGGAGAGCGAAAAAACGTAAATGGTGTAATAATAGGAAAAAGATTGAAGAATCAAATTTGCCCACTGTCTTGAGCGAGAAAATTGATTCGAGGTAATAAAATCTATACTAAATCAATATTTTGTCATAATAAAATATACTAATAATCCGTCTTGCATTGCGCAATGTGAGAATTGGAATTATTAATTAACATTATGATACATGAAAGAATTACAGTGCTTTATTTTTTTTTATATTCACTGTGCTCGCGTGACCTTTACGTCGCTCTGTTAAGTACGAGGTGGATAAGTGAGAGTTTTTAATATGATGTTTATTATGTCATTTCTTTTTCGTACAGTAAAACGTATGTACAGTACGTACAAAAAGAATGGATCCATTGCTATCTTGGGTAAATTTGATAACACCTGTACACCAGACTACCTGAGAACAATAATCTGAGAAATCAAAAAAAAATCAATAGATTGAAATATTGCTAATAATTAATTAAGCCTTGCGTAATGAATTTCTTTTAATTACTTATATGAAGAAATTATATTTTACCAATATAGAACGATATACTCGGAGCGTGAGTTTAATTCTTACAACTTGAAAGATCAAAGGTCAGAGGTTAAGGTGTGACTCCTTTGCTCCCTATCTGTATAAGATGTTGCACAAGCGGATAGTCTGTAACGTAATTATTTTTAGCCTGATTGTGAACTATGAAAGTGCAATGCTTAATACAATCGAGATCGAGTTCTCGATATAATTTTGTGTAATACAAATTTGGATGAATTTCATAAAGTTCCTAGTGTGGATAAGATCGATATTTCTTTCTGTATAAATTTCACCGACTCGTCCCAAGTAATAAGGACGCAATTATCACACGCATAGTTGGTAGTGTCAAGTAAACCGAATTTTCGATGAAATTACAGTCTTATATAATCCGACGACGATTATGCATGAATTCGCTGTACTATTCCATTGTTTTCAAATGGCAGATTTACATAATCAATTGTAATTGTATCGCCATGAATTCCAAGCTACGACTGAATAACGAATGGAATATTAACACACGTAATTAATAGCAATCAAATGCATCGCCCCAAAGCCTCGTCATTGGCCATTTGCAACATCACGCTTTGTGCCATAGAAATTAAATGGACTCTTGATACATCTAAATTCCTAGAGTAAATATCGATATGGAAGTTAATATTAATTGGACATCGATAAATGAGATTCCACAAGAAATTCCCACATAGAATCCCAGTACAGTAAATACAATGAATAAACGTCATTCGCAACCGTCATTGACAACAGACTCATCGACTGTTAAGCATGTTGAATACCAATTTTTATATCCATCATATAAAGTGTCAATTTTACCTTTCAATTTATTTTATCTTTCCTTTTTTTAAAAAACCTTAAGGAATTACTTTGTACATCTATAAATAGCCAATGTCTGGCACTCTAGTTCTCAACGGCCTTGTCTTACAGTTACAATAATTTTTTCGGCCTGGTCTACAGCAGGTCATTACTTAACAATTCGTACGATCTTCCTCATTGATAGAACGAAAGGAGTGCCAGCTGTATATAAGTCGATCATCCATGACGTTCTTCACTCATCTTGTCCTAAGCAACCTGCAACAACACACTCCACTCAATATGAAGGTAAGAATCCATTCGGTCTACTTGCACCAAGTTAACGTAGACTGACTATTAAATTTGAAAATGAAAATACGAGCCCGTCATTAAGTCGTTAATAAAGTCGTTCTTCTTTATACACGATGAACAGAAAATGAAACAATTAATAACGAGTATCAGCGTTAATTAGACCATCTAAATATTTAACCACGTAGACCCTATCTTTATCAAGTTTAATACCATTAGCCAGTAGTATCCAATCCAACCTGTTAATCCGTCCTGTTTAAACGTTGCGGTTCCCCTAGGATGTTTTAGTTAATCCTCTGGTGCGAACAAATCGAATAATTTACTAGCTGTCATGCGTCAGACGTGTAGACGTTGAATGATGTGACTTGATAAACCTGAAAAAAAATGGTATATAATCAATAATGTATCTAGTTACCTTTTTCGTTACTAGAAAAGTCCCTAGTGTTCTTTCCAACGCTGATTAACGTAGTCGGACATTTTTGTTTTTTGTCTCAACTCCTTGCTCCTTCTTTCAGTATCTTGTTGTTGCACTGGCTATCAGCACTCTGCACGCAGTGAATGGAGGTCGTTTGGAGAACACCTATCTTCCACCAGGAAGCGCAGCGACCGCTGGCGGCGCTGGACTCATCCAAACTCCAGGATTCAGTCAGGATTACAACGCACATTCTGGAAGATTAACCGGTGGTTACTATCAGGGAAATGCAGGACAACATGGACAGGTGATAGCCATCACTCAGTATACCAACCAAAACAACGGTGACGGCTCTTATCGGTACAACTACGAAACCGCTAACGGGATCTCAGTTCAGGAAGCTGGAGCGCCGCACGGTTAGTACATCGATCAATGGGATAATTAATTACGTGGGAGAATTCCTGATTGAGCCATATCAATTAACCGGGGATTCTGTCGGACTCCATAAGGTACTGATATATTATTTAAATTTTTTACCTGGTTTTTTAGGGGATGGTCAGAGTGTAACTGGTGCATTTTCATACACTGGCACTGATGGCGCACAGTATACCGTTCATTATACTGCAGATGAAAATGGTTTCCGTCCTGAAGGTGCTCATCTTCCAACCCCACCACCAATTCCTGAAGAGATTCGTCGTGGCGTTGAGTTATCTCTGGCTGCTGAAGCCCGAGGCGAGAATCAGGATGGCCAGTACCATGGTTCAGCTAATGCTCAGATTTATTCAGGCATTCAGAATCAGTACAATGCAAATGCTGGATACCGCTACTAATGGACAATTAGTTAAAGCAACTCTGTAGTACCGACTGTAACAATTTTGCCATGTGAATGATTAGTGTAAATTAATAAATTTTTATTTTATATATATATATGTATATAGTTATTGTGGATATTTTTTTCATCTTTAACTCTTGCAGATTTTTTTTATTTATGTTACCATGTCGTTACGGAGGATGACTGAGTGAGAATTTGACGAGCCTCATTTTCTTTCTGATTATTGACTATGACTGTACCTATCTGGAAATAAAAAATTGCTATCTTTGAAACATGAAAAATACGTGAAGGTATTTTGGATCTTAATTATAATGACGTTGACGGAGGGTTTTATTTGTCAATTAAAAATTACTAACAGTCATTAAGTATTGACATTGAGTCTAAGCTTTGATCGACTCGCGAAATTTATTAGTACGTCTAATAATTTATAATCTCTAATTGTCATCTTATCTAGGGAGCTATTAGTTATCTTTCTATTCCTGAAGTTTCATAGGAATGGTCATATAAGTTTCAGAATGTTTTTAATTCACGATTTCTTTTTTTTTCTTTCCCTCTTTTTCACCCCATCTCGTTTGCGAACCGGAAGAGAGAATTTCCCGCAATTTAAAGTTTTCGCGAGTTATAAGAAGAAAAAAAATTCCTGGTAACACTGCAAATCATTCCTGGACCACTTGGCGTAACGCGTGCATAACCGTAGGTCAACAGCTGAGCTTAACTATTTCATTTGTCTTAGCATTATTATAATTGGTACAAATTGGACAGATATACATATCGCACGCATTAACGACTCCATGCAACAGTAGTAACAATTACACATGTTTATATGCTCCACTAAAAACATTGATCTCAAAGATAAAAATTTTAGTCAGTTTCATGTGCACGAGGACAAACAAAAAAAAACTGTATTAATTAATTTCTCTTGAAATACCTGTTGCAATATGAATGTTTAATTCCGTGCAATACGAAATGAAATATACCATGTGTGCAATAACTCGTCAGATCTTAATTTCGCGGTAACCAAAACACGGTAAAATTTATTAGTAACAATTTTTATCATTAAATTCCAACGAAAGATTAAATTATTTCCCATAACGTGCGACAGCATGAAAAACAGACCTTGCAATATCTGCTAACAATAAAGATTCCTAGATTAATTATGTATGCATGTATGTATGTAGATTAATGTATGTATGTATTTCTAGATTATTTATTACCTCGAATAAAAAAAATTTATTAAACCTTAACGAAAATCAATTTTTTAATTCGATTAACACTAAACCTACCATCGACCGGTAATTTGACCGTTTTAAAGCCAAAAATACGTTTAAAAATAATTGTCGGTATGTTTAGTGTTAAATACATTCTTATTACCACAAATAAATTTACACATACTCAATTCAAAATTACAGGTATCCTGCCTCTCCGTTTAACCTACTTTTTATTATTATTATTTATTAACCTACTTACTACCCCGTAGATAATCATAATTAAAATTAACCAGCATGGCGTCGCTAAAGTACACAGACCTTGTGTATATCCTGACCTTTCAGATGCTCCAGTAAAAGTAAAAGATCTCTCATACATAAAATCAAGATGATATAGATGCACAAGGTGAATGTCTGATTTTTTTTATATTTTTTATTTTTATTAATTCCCCAGGTAGTACTGCAAGTACGTATCTACGTAACCTGTCAACTAATTTAACATGATAATCCGATTGCGTGATCGATTTGAATTGACATTAGTCCTCTTCATTTCGAATCCATTACAATGAAGGTATTTACCTATATAAAACTACACTGACTTGATCCTTCATGTAGAATTGTATTGTTCGAATCAGACATTTCTTGATATTCAATACTATAACAGCTGGCAAGGTCGGGTAGGGACATTTGGCGCTATTTTCAAATCCGGCCAAGTATGGATGGATTGGACCTTGATTATTATTATTATTATTATTATTAATATTATTTTTTCCTCTCTGTATGGACACTAACCAATATCCTGTACATTACTAAATATATTTTGTAGGAACTTAAGGTCTTGTCATATTCTTTTTCTGTGCGAATATGTTAGGTACATGTACCATATACGTATAACAGTGTGATTTGCGCAATGCGATTACATAAAGGGGATTAAGAAATAGTTATATTACATATGATATAATTAATGTGTTTCGTCAGTTTCATAGGTAATTGGTAATTACCGAAATATCCGCCTGATTATATTTTCATTAAGAAATGTATGTATTTTGGTATTTATTTTTGGAAGGGGATACGGAACGCATGTGATGAGTTTGTTTATTATAATAATTTTTTGTTTATTAAAAATATTTAATTCTAAATATTGATATGTAGCTGTAACTTTATGATAGAGGTTATTATTTAATGAATAAAAATTTAAGGAAAGCTAATTAACGATCTTAACGATTATTCGTAATTGGAAATTAATTCTTTCGATTACATATACGGCAATGGTCATTCTATATTAGCACGAGTAACAAGATTATTTAATCCCCACGTGGTAAATATGTTTGTACATAATTTATCTATATCGACTTGACAGGTTTTGCATTGAAAACTTTCCAATGGATCTTGCAGGAGTTCACGCGAACCTTCCAGCAAGATATGCCAGTTGTGTATAAAAAGACAAGATAAGTACGACATATGTGTGATACGTCAAGTAAAATGTGAATCACAAAAAAAAAGATAGAAAAAATGTACAGTCGTAGAAAGAAAAATTCAGTTTCATAAAAAAAAGACATAAAAATAATAACCTAACCTCAAAATATTAAAAAGGATCTTAGGGCTCAACTAATAAAAATAATACTCGTGCAATCGAGAATTGTAATCTAAGAATCATAAACCTGGAATGCGGTTCCTAAATAAAAGTAGCATCGACCCGTCCATGTCCGACATGTAGAATCTTTAAAGGAGAAATGATTGCGCAACACGTCACAACGTGTTACACGATCTCGCCAATGGAAATGGCACAATGGACCTTAAGATTTTATATACGCTGGTTACTTAGCTGTAACAACGAAAACCACAATGCCGGACGCGTCGGGCGGGATGGAGATACTGATGATTTTTTTGTCGAAGTTGGTAACTGTGTGAATTGTACTCAAGATGCTACAGTGAGTACACGGCCTATAGTTCTTGCTAAGTTTGGATGGACGTTCATTTCAATCCGGTGACCTCGTATTTTAGATTTCGGCGATCTGTATCATGCGGTTGCTTAATAATTCGATCTTCTTCTTTACTTCATGGGAGGGAGAATCTAGCTATATAAGCCGTAGTCTCATCCTACTCATCACTCGTCTCATCATAGCTCATCTGACTCGGTTGAATTTGGGACGAAGTACAAGATATTAGTTGTACGGATTCATCATGAAGGTGAGTGTAATTATTATAATTTTTATTAATACTCGTTTCGCTTGTAAGTGAAAATTAATTAATCGGCAAAAGGATTCAATTTAAATATTTATCATGCAAACCATTAAATTGACACGCGACAATCAATTGATAAAGTACTCACTGATAATATCACGATGATTCCTAAAGTTTCATACGATAGGAAAAATGGTTTTTAGAAATTGCAAAAAAAAATTCCATTGACAACTGACAATCAGTAGTATCGTTATTTTTAATATGGTATACAAATACAATTTCATTCGATAGTTTACCCAAAATTTTTTTCACTTTGCACAACCGAATCGCGAGGGAATTTAACGCAGATTAAACATACGTGATAATAGTGCCGATAACGGGTACCTGTATAACTATTGTATGATTCGCTACTAGATGCCATCCATTATAGACAGTCAATACTGAACCGTCACGAATGTATATCGATTACGTCTAGTCGTTGTTTACACTCAGAAATAGGATAGACGTTGATTGATATTACCGCGTGGATTCATATTTCTGAAGATACGAATAAATACGACAAAAGAATAAATATCTGAATACTCGGCGAGTCTTTTTTTTTTTGTTATCCTGAGAAAATTCTGTGTTCATTGGCGAAAACGTATTGCTGGCACTGCTAACACGTGCTCCGTGCGAAAAATAGTGGTGTCGTTTGACAGATCAGAATATTCTGAAATATATATATACACTATGAATAAGTACGACTAAAGTATCAAACAAAAATTTGAAAGGAGTCAAGGGACAGAAAGAAAGAGAAACCTTTTACCGTCGTATTTTCCCCAGCGTGTTTCGCATAAACAGTTAAACCTTCAAAGGACTCTCAAATCTCCTTGTGCAAAATCTTCTTGAAGTACCTATTTGACGATTCCGCTTGAATACAAAGTATAGAATAGAGAACAGTGAATTTATGTGGGAGAAAGTCAATCCAGCATCAAAGGAGTGTTCTCACTTTCATCTCTCATTGTCCATCCCACCTGATTATGAAATATGATGCAACTCGCTCTGGATAGTAGTCCAAAAGAGTATCCATGACAGGTTTCAGTGAGTTTCAGTACGATTTTCGCAGCCGCATAAAACCCAAGTACAGTAGCCAGCGACGTTAAGAATTTTCCTAAAAAAAATATATATATATATATATATATATATAAATCAAAAACAAAAAATAATAAAAATAATCTCAACTCTGCAGTTCGCACTGATACTCATCGTAGCCGGAGTAGCATCCGCTGGTCGTTTGGAGAATACTTATCTCCCACCAGGATCAGCAGCATCCGCAGGAGGAGCAGGCTTCATCCACGCACCTGCTTACACTGCGGGAGGATCCAGCGGAAGACCAGGAGTAGCCGGAGGCTTTGGTGGATTTGGAGGAGCCGGAGGTATCGGAGGTGGTGCTGCAGTATTCGGAGGCCACGCTGTCTCAGCTGGAGCGTCTGGACCAATCGGAGGTGGTGCTGGAGTATTCGGAGGTCACGGTGTAGCTGGAGCGTCTGGACCAATCGTAGGTGGTGGTTACCAAGGTAGTGGAAATCGTCACGGACAGTTCGTCGAGATCACTAGATTCAACAATCAGAACAATGGTGACGGATCTTATCAGTACAACTACGAAGCTGCCAACGGCATTTCCGCTGAGGAGTCTGGTGCGCTCCAAGGTAAGTCCGGAAGGCAATGGACTCTGAATACCAGAGGGGACGATATATATAGTAAAAAAAAAAAGTTTCTCGTACCTTTCTGTTATTCTTACGTCATCCGTAAAAGATATGACGCGTAGAACAATGCTCGACGTTGCAGTTGCAACTAAATGCAAGTTCCACTGCGCCAGCAGTCGGTATTAGTGCGTGACCTTTCTTTTCGCGCCACGATATAATTCTTCTATTGTTTCGTGCCATTGTGTAATCCGGCGTTACGAAGTCGCAACGCTGTTGAATATATCACGGGAGAGAAACGAATTGGAAGAAAAATATTCTAACCTCTTCGGGCAACCAAGTTTTCACAGTCTGAAGCAGAATTATTTTCGGGGTCATTAAAATTTCGAAAACTTCACCTCACTCTCGCTATATCGATCGAAATCTAAACCCGAAATTGATGCTTGACTTTAGTTCCACAAAGAAACACCCTATCGGCATAGAGCGCGCTAGCGTCGCGTCTTGTTGCTCGTGACTGAGTCGAAGTTTGATATGACGAGAATTGGCGCAGCTGCCGTTTCTAGTTTGGTAAGACGTTGAGGATTACGAAGTCTCTATCGGGGGATAAAGTGAAGACTAGTGAGATGGAGGGAGAATAGCAGGAAGCAAATGTTATTTCAATTTTGTAGGTGATAGCGAGGTAGTCAAGGGATCTTACTCCTACACTGGCCCCGATGGTGTTCAGTACACCGTTCACTACACTGCTGACGAGAATGGATTCCATCCCGAAGGAGCTCATCTCCCAACTCCACCACCGATTCCCGAGGAGATTCGCCGCGGAGTTGAGCTGTCGCTGGCTGCTGAAGCTAGAGGCGAGAATCAAGATGGACAGTATCGTCCTTCCGGTCCTCAGGGTTACAACAAGTATCAGACGTCTGGCCAAATTGGTGCCGGTGCCAGTGCCGGTTATCATTACTAATTCAAAATTGCCATCGCCTACTGTGACTTCCGGATATTGATTTTTCATGAATTTCATGATAAATTAATGTTCTGATAGTTGTGTAAATACATTAACAATAAAATATTTTACATGACACTATTTGTGCAGTTTATCTTTATGCTACCTTTACGTGGGTCTGTTTTCTTATGCCTTTTTTTTTTTAAGTTAGTTATTCTACGGTACTTTTTCAATATTCTTATATTGAATTATGGTGGCTTTTTTATTAGTTTAAAGTCTGTATACGTATCCAAAGGTACTTGTATGGTTTTACATAGGTATGTATGTACATACTGAGCACCCTGGGCTTTGTGGTAAGTTCCGTTTGCACTGGCCAGTCAGCAGTCCGTGTTCGGCTAAGTAAATACTACTGGCATTTAATTTAACCTCGACAGAATACTGTACAGAGGTAGGTTAGGTGTGCTCCATACGGAAATGTTTGTAGCTTCCCCCAGAGATCGACCAAGTTATTTTAAAGCTCAACTGTTCAAGATTCAAGAGAGCCGGAAGTTCTCGTACCGGAAATTACAACGGGGAGGATAGCTTTCACAATGAAAGGATACGTTTTCTAAGTCAGTCCTTCTCGAAGATTCGCCATTTCCCATAGAAACTGGCAATAACATAACTACAGATATTTTATAAAATTTTTTTATTTTCAGATTAATTTTTTATCAAAAATCTTGACTTTATTTGAAACATCGACACTCGACGTTCGTCAAAGTCAAAGAATATTTGCACGTAAAAAAATAGTTACGCAAACAATATAATAACAATATCACTTGACCATAAAAAGTAAAAAATTACTTCCGACCCAAAAAGAAGCCTATAAGCCGATATCAAGCGCTGGCATAAAATTTAATACGACAAAGCTTTTTCATCTGGAAGAAAACTTACGACACACACGGTATATTCGTTTCGAGGGTTTATACAAAAAAAAAAATAAAATTGAATGTTCAATCGAAATGTAAAAAAAAAAGAATCGAGCAAAAGATTCTAAAGTGCGAAAATAGCGTTGTAATAAGTTACGGAAAAGACGACTAGGATATATAAATTCGTAGGTAATGTCAGTCTGCGACGGTGGCGCCGTTGCGGCAATTCCTAGCAGAGGACGTCAAGAAAGGGTAAAGTGGATTATGCTAAACGGTTGATATTTCCCCTTAATTCGCGAGTCATTGCTCCCTACTGGATTCTCATCTTTTCTGCTTGGCTAGGAAACGACTGTATTTTCTTCTTTTTCTTGCTTACACAATTTTACTACTAGGGCAAGAGAAACCTACACTCTGTATTCCTTCTGCTTTCGTAAAAATTCACTGAAACAGAGCTCACGCTCGATTTTCTGTTTCTGAGGGCGCACTATTATGTTATGGGAAGTGCCATTCCAGTTCTATGCAGTAGTTATGCAAGTGCAGTGCAGCGCTTCAAGCGCTATATGCTATTCGTTCCGTTTAGTCCATTTATAGCTGAAGATCTTTCTATCCAAGCTCCTGAAAAAGATTTTTCAAATTTATTATTTTTTATTAAATTTTTTTTTCTATTATTTTCTGTCCTACAAAACATTCCATACGATATTCATACGTTAAACCTTATTCGTGAATAATAAATACTTACCGGTACAGTCCACGAATCACGTACGGAGATATTGTTAAGACACTTAATAATGAGAAAATGCAAATGGACCAGTGGAATAATGAATTGATAATGAAATGGAATAATAATGGGAGGATTCCAAGATCGTGCAAACTTTTACTTGGCGAAGCTGCATTTTATTGAGATGAAAATTAATATGTATAAAATATACATACGCCATGGGGCAACGGGGTTAAAGGACAAAAAGTAAAACTGCTATCGGAGATGTCCAAA
Source organism: Calameuta pallipes (assembly GCA_030142375.1). Lineage (NCBI taxonomy): Eukaryota > Metazoa > Arthropoda > Insecta > Hymenoptera > Cephidae > Calameuta > Calameuta pallipes. The sequence continues at coordinate 1,307,925 of JARQSW010000366.1, forward strand.
CAGGAAGTAATTTTCTGTACAACAAGAAAAGTTACAATTCCTAATTCTATGTTATATCTCAAAGTAGTATCTGTTTGTCAAATATCTATTCGCGCAACTTTGAACCTCGAAGAAATGTTTTTCATTTCCTGCACACGTAAACATCCCCTACGAGAAAAGAAAGTCTAAACGTTACGTAAACGTACATACCGTAACAAGAACTTCTAAGCTGTACAGTAAATACTGAAACTTATTGATCTTTGAAAACGACTAAATATTTTCCAAATCCGAAAAAGGCGCAAAGAAAGATAATTCTTTTTTTTCATTTTTCTCTCGCACCAATAACACTCCTATTGTCTTGTTGCTACGTTCGTAAAGGTTTTACCCTATAAAAAAAAAAAAACATAAAAAATTAGTCGTACATAGTCATGCTTGTTTTTTGAATTGTATTTTCGAGGTCTTTTAGTGGCGTGATAAAAATACCCTGAGCAAGAAAAGGTTTGCTTGGATTTGTCTGGGGTTTGTCGGAAAAGTGAGGAATAGGCAGATAGGGGTGGCGAATAGGAGGAGGAAGGGAGGGAGCCCAGAGCAAGGGACGCGAATTCGCGGTCGAGGTGAAAAAGGAAAACCGTAGATCGACATCCGAGAACTGTAGTTCGTATGTCCGCCGTTCTCGCGAGAGCGCAGCTGTCTCGCCAATAAATCAAACTCAGAGCCCATAAAAAAAATCTGGGGATTTTATGCCCACGCGGCAGCCACGCTTTTGCTTTTATCCACTTCGATTCGCGTTTTAACATTTATTACGTTTTTACGCAGTTGGTATAACGCGGCATTAACGTTAGACCCGTCGGAATAACGGATTAACGTGAAGTGCATGTGTACGATCGTTTTGAAGTCTTTGAAAATCGTTGATAACATTTATACGATAAATAACGCTGTCAAGGTTGACAATGAAAAGTAACGTATCTGTAGTATTATTATTCGTATATTATCCCTAGAGAAATTTCCGTTCAATTTTCATACGTCGACTTTTTTTTAATCCTGTACGTCGTCTCCGTGATGTACGACCCCCTTAGATTTTCTCACGCGCCAGACCAATTTTTTTTGTACAATTTATACGCTCGTATAAATATGTATAGATATACCAAGGAAGTCAGGTTGAGGTGAGTGTAGTCATCGTGATGTATTATTTTTTTCGAAAAATAAAATTTGTTTTCCAAAAATGTACCTACTTCTCACCGATCTCACTAATCTTTGTAATATTTTATTATCTATGCTCGTGGCTGTTGATCTTTAATTTCTTTATCGCTGTTATTTCACGCGAATCACAAATATTTGAGAGCTCGATTGCTTTTCCTATCCTATTCGTCTGGGCGTCATTCAATCAAGAAACGTGTTACGTACTTGCTGCTTCGGAGTCCCTTTTCTCCTTTCTTCTCCTCTTTTCGGGAATCTTATACAGAACGATATGCCAAACGGTATACAAGGCCTTGACATTTTCGGAACGAGTGAGTCTCTGAAAAGGAAAAACCAGACTCTGTCAACCCCCGGGGCTACGAAGTTATTTGGAAACAGAACGTCGGCATATTTGAAAGCTTCGATTAATCGACAGATCCCGGATATTTATCTTTACATCATTTTATATGTAGTTTACTTTCGCTCAAGTCCGATATTTGTCGATGATAAAAAAAAATTCGACATCGGGTCCGATACAGATTTTCAGTGATTTTTGAATATTTGAAAATTCATAATATCCAAATTTACATTTTTTTTGTCAGATTTTCATTTTAAAAGATTCATAGGCAATATATAATTTTCAATGAAAAAATCACTCTTCTTATGAAAATTTTCTGATCCTCCCAAGTTTTTGCAATGATTTATATATATACTTTTTTATATTACTATAAGTAATATCTTTTTTGTCATTATACAATAATCCGAAAATGAATGTGTTAGTCTCGTGAGAACGTGGTAACGAGGATTTTCGACGAATTGCCGGAGCACGAAGACCCTTTTGATTTATTTCTTGTTAGGGACTGTCTGTGTCATGGGGTGCACGAGTCAGGAGGGGTCGCTACTTGCGTGCAAACAAAAGCAAGAATATCAGTGAAATGGAAAGAAAAGATAACTATATATATTATCCCATGAGATTTCTAAAAACGCCTCCGATAGTCTGTGTTTCAATAAAGTTTTAATAAATGGTCAAATAAGTATAAAAAAGATGCATCAATGACACCGGAAGTGAAAAAAAGATACCTGACGTTCCAGCTGTTAATTCAAAAATGTTCGCTTCCACCCTTAACAAATCACCCCCATAACATTTATAATATGTGAATGCGTCCCCCGTTCCTAGACCATAGATACCAGTCAGAGATAATTTTTTGTAAAATTCGTATTTTCAAATATTTGAAAATTAAAAATAAAAAAAATTTTAAAAACGAAATACACATACACACATATATATATATATATATATTTAAATTTATATAAAATTGAATAAAAATGTTATCAGACTCGAGACTAAAATATTTCCACGATAAGAAACGAACGATAATCGATAGAGACCAATAGGTGGGATAACAACAACGTCACCGATAAATAACGTCTACCGTAAATAATAGGCGCCAAAAAGGAGAAGAGCCAGAGGAGCCGCCATCTTGAAAGATTTTCTCGAAAGCAAATCTATCAACGTGCCTGGCAAAACAATATAAGCATCCGATAGGATCTATTTACTTATCCGATGGATACATAGCGTCCATTTACTCTTTCCCTCTGTTTCACATTTTCCACTGTTTCATATTGTTTACCGGTCGATTTCTCTCCATATCCGCGATAAACAAACGTAGATTTGCGCTACTACCGATTCGATACATTTTTCAACATAGTCGCATCGACTGCCTTTTTATTGTGAGTATAGAAGAAAGAAAATTTTCAAAATTTCTTTTTTCCTTCATTTTTTCACTTCCTTGGTACTCGTTAAAATTGATGGCTAGGGCAGAAGGGCGGGGTCGGTTGGTGAACGATCCGATTTAGAGAAGGGGTTCAATTAAATCTTTGGCACTTTTGGGGACTGTCTGGGTTACGTAATTAGATCAATTCGGATACCTGAGATAACATTGGAATCATTGAAGGAACCAACTGCTGATCCATTGTCGCGAAACTCATTAACCCTTTTCCGTCATTACGAGTTTCACAAGTTTGACTGTCCCTATTATAGTTAGGCGAACCAACTACGTCCAATCTAGCGTGAGATTGGTGGTTGAGATTCTAATTATTATTTTCTCTCTCTTTTCCACTGCCACTTCCTCGTTGTCCTTCACGAGATCGATTACGACCGCATTAATCGTCTGGTGTTCGAAATTTAAATGTCGATTCTCGCAGAGAGGATTGAGATGACCACTTCGATTACGTAGTCAATTAAATTAGCCAACTTGTAAGAAGATCGTGGATTAGCATTAGATTCTCAAGTTACGATAGATACGCTTTTCATTCGAAAGGCTTATACGGAGATTTTGTATATGCACGAAAGTTTGATTAATTTTTAAGCTGCATATTCAAGCGATACGAGTCGCCCGACTATATTACCAATCCACTGCATCGACTATAATTACGATGCTTCGTGCAGTCCTAATCGCAACGACCATCGTCAGATGGAAAAAAATCATCATTGGAAAAAAAAATCTAGAATAAACTCCAAGGAATTTTGGAAAGTAGAGAAACCATAGTACGATAACGTTATCAGCAGCCTCGTAATAACGCGCCAGTTTTCAACTGTTTCTCATGGAATTGGTAATCGCGAGTGGTAAAACAATTTCGTATATAGTCGATTCAGCGAAACTTTCGATAATCGAACTTGATAATACTGTGAAACGTTATTTCCGGTACGGGCATTAATACGTTAAGTGCCGGACCAATTTTTGGTTACTCTCCGTTCAGGCAGCCAGGGACGTATATACGGGGGGGCCCAGAGGGGTCAGCATTTATACAAATATACAGCGTAGGGACGAAGAAGAAACTAATATAAATATTTAATATATTATAAAATTAATGAACGCGAGATAAACGTTGCCGAATTTCGAAATAAATTATTTTTAGCTTATACACGTGTACTCGTATAAGCGTATGTTGACAGGTAACTTTTCCATACGTTAAATCCTCGACACTATGCTCGTATAATACGTTAATAAAAAACATGGCTGCCGATGCACAAATCACCGTTCTGGACAATCGAGACGTACGTAAGTAACAATTGCGATGTTAAGTGAGCTTGTAAGTCTTGTAAGTCTTCCGATAACAGTTACAAATGAGCCTCTCGAAATACGGCGCCGTGCCAACTGCAACCGACCGACCACCTAACTGCGCGACGTACTCACAGCTATCTGCCAGACACTTTCCTTCCAGGCTAAAACATGGCCGGCCAATGCTTCACATTAACTCGCGTACTTGCAGCAGTTACAAAATAGTTAAAAAAGAAATCCTCCAGTTCTTCGTGTACGTCCTTACTAGAAGTAGAGGGACGGTTTGAACGGTATTCTAAAGAGATCATGTATATGTGTATGTATATATATATATATATATATATATATATATATATTTTGTGTGTGAGTGTACACATATACAGGTTTGTGCATATAAGTTGACCTTTGGTGTTTACTTACTAGCGTTCGCCATTAATCCAGGAGGTAGATCGTTCAGCGCGATAGAGTATTAGGGGTGCAGAATAGGGGTTGAACGAGGACCAAAAGGATTTTCGGAATTCGTGGATGTAGATCAGAGAAGGTTGCGGGACGAATGGAAATTACGATTTTACGAAGTCGCTTATCAAGGATTCCTAAGCGCGTGGTAAGATGGCGGCACTTCGCAATCCCACGTAACTTTGATCGCTTCTCTCCCTTCGCTTCTGCCAAACCTTCGATGATTTTGTACGATAAATTCTAATCGGTTCGTTTCAATTTCCTCGCGTAACAATGGGTTCGCTTCGTCCTTCTTTTACGCCTTTTACGTCTGTCGAGGACAGGTGTAGGAGTTTCTTGAATATGACGTTAGGTCCTTATACAAGGTGTCCCATTTATAACAATCCACTGGAATAACTCTCGAGGAACGCGATCTCGAAAAAAATGTGGAAAATAAAAGTTGTAGATTTCAGCGGTATAAATTTTTAACACCCCTTTGGACCCAGTAATAACCAAGTGCATTTTTTAAATGTGAAATTCTAATTCTTTATTATAGATTCGAATACTACGTCTGGAAATAAAATACTTTTATTCTTAGCCATTTTTTACTTAATTCCTACCAACAAGCCGAAATGTGGAAAATGTGGTTCAAAAAGTTATAGAGGAAGAGGCCCTTTGCGGAACTTTGCGACTTCCGGTGGCAAAGTTAAAGAACACTTATCGACTATAGATATATAGCATATGCCATCTCGTGGATGCCGTCGAGAAACCAAATTCAGAGTTTGTAGGTGTTTACCATTTCTCCTGGTACCTCATCCTGATTGGTCAACTTTGACCTATTCCCATTCAAAAACTAAGAACTTCCGGATAAGAAAAAGATCCTGATCTTTGATGCCTACCGAATACGGCTATATCCCGGAGGTACGTGAATTTCGGGACACCCTCTATATATATTTTTTGTCACTCGCTATTTTTTGATTTATTAAAAATCCACATGCTCGATTCGTACAGATTTGCTTAACGAACTTGAATATCCGTATATCGCGAAAATATCAATTTATAGAATATAATGTCAACTTGTTTGCCAAAGTTCGCAAATTGAAATTTTTTTTCTTTATAATCCATAGCATACATGCTTTATTTGATTAGTATTATTTTGTCACGCACGACAAAGGTTTTCTACACTTGGATCAACGAGCAGTGTAAATTTTTGAATAAAAATTAAAAAATTACGAATATTCAAAATGACTTCTTCGCGTAACATTTTTTGTCTGCCCTTAGCCTCTGTCAAATATTTTAAACCATCACTGTCGATACTACGATTGATGGTCTCTTGCTGAATCACAATGCGAAATATCGAATGGGAAATATATCTATTCCTGACGTGCATATCAATATGTCCGCCTATATCATTCGAACGAGATGACAGTATTTCTCGAGCCTTAAAATGTCGTGTTTGGAAATTTCCATGCGGAGACTTTTCGGAATGGCACTTTTTTTTCTAGTCCGACAAAGAATCATCGTGTCATTCACGATAAATGGAATATCGTTTCCTGGAATATTGAAAGGTTGCAATTTTTATCAGTAATTTTTCTTCAAAAATCTTATTTCTGAATAACAGTATTTTCACTTATGTGGGAACGTCAGGTATCGTACTACGATCGATTTCATTTATCTTCACTTTGAAGGTACTGCCACGTCCATTTATGTTTTTACGAGCTTTCACGATCCTAGGAACTGATAAAAATAACGTACAGTTGTAAGGTATTTTTTACTGACTCTATTGATTGACTAGGAGCTTCGAAGGGATTCACTTGAGAAAAGTTAAGCAAGATCTATTAACGTTCTGTCGTACCTTTAAGGATTCCTGTCTTGACCCTTCGGTTTGAGATTACGAGTTAGACTCCTAGGGTCTGCAATAAGCACGAGCAAAATATCGGTCGAATGGGTAAATATAATTTTAGACAGTTCCAAATTTACAGAATCTTTCAAATATCGAATACATCACAGGCTCAAAATACGATTCTGAAAAGTCTGATTTCACAAAAAAAAAAAAAAAAAAATACAAACAGTATTAAGGACCCACTTATATTGCACTCCAATATATTGCACTCGTGACGTTATTTTAAAACTAGCAAGCAGAATTTCATTCCAAAAGAAGAAAAACTATGAAGAAAAAAAAAAAGATACAAAACATTGTTCAGTACTTTGGTAAAAGCTCTCACCGTTCTATTGAAATGCTACAGGCGGTAAGTGGCAGTGCACACGATACCAGATGTAACATTGTATGTAAAATACTCGTACGGTACGTAGACGCGTTCAGAAACATAAATATATACATACGCAAACACAGTAGCAACCAGTAGGAGTAGAAACATATGCCACCTTCATCAAGTTAATCACTTCTGCTGATCAAAGTGGTTCCTCCGCCCTTTGCCTGGCCGTAGTCAGGTTTCCCGTTTGTTCCAAGCCTTCGCAGCACTCGAGATTGCGTGCCGTTTCGTGCCAGGGTACTCTCAGATACGTGACGTCACATTTACATACTAATTACCAGTTAATTAATTGGCCATCGCGAAACCCACGAGTTATACGATGTTCCGTTAAGTGAATATGTCCTGAAGTTAATAGAGATCCGATAGATTCATCGATCCTTCGACTTAACCTAACATCACTTCGGTGCGGGTCGGACATTTTTCTTTTCTCTACTGCGCATGCGCGCCGACTTGCCGTCGCTCCAGACTGAAACAAAAGCGGGATAACGATATTTGCATTTCGGATGACGCGTCCAGCTATAGTGGCAGGAGTAGTATAGTTATCTTCACGGGTACGGCCTATGATTTATTTCTCAGGGAAGCTTTCGCAAATACACGACTGGCGAGCCTGTACCGTTTGGCTTTTAGCGAAAGCTCTTTATCGCAACAAAACAGCAACGGCCGATATATATATATGTGCTACTTAAATTATATATATATATAATAAGTTTATATATATAGATAGACGCTTGCATATAAATATGAGCGCGTGTGTGTGCGTGTTGTATTTCTGATCGATCAAAGCGGTTTGCTGTCAGTGTTTAGTATTTAGGTTTATTTAGTACTTAGTATTATTCACATATTATACGATGATTTAAGGGGTTAGGTATGAAAGGAGCATTGTTTAAAACGGCATTTCTGTAGACGATACTCTCGTGCAATATACTTGGGGCTTCTTTATGTTTTTCGATGGGTAATAATGCTGTAATAAAGCAGGAGCGAAATCTTATACGCCATTAAACGCGTTAGCATTAGGCACGAGCCTCTACGTGCTCCCAGGAAGGCCTACAACTTTTAGAGGCTGGAAACTTCTGGAAAGCTGCTAGATGGCAAGAAAGTAAAACGAGCCGTGAACATTTAATATGTCTGATCTGCGCGACGTTTCTTTCAGTTTCGCAAGTATATCACATGTCAGAATTTAGTTTAGTCATTTTTTTTTTCTTACGTGTTTCAATATTTCATTTTGTCTATAGTTAAGTTGATTTATCTATTGGACTGGCTCGTCGAGTCAACAGCATACTGAACTATTTAATTGAACATCTAATTATTTGCCACCTTGTATATATATATAATATATATATATATATATATATATATATATATATATATATATACACTCTATGTTGTTATTTCTTTAAGTTTTCCTCATTTATCCCGAATTCACTCGTTATAACCGATACACCCTGGTCCCTTTTGTAAATTAACAATAAATCATTCCCCATCGAACCTTCCAAAGATCGATAACTCCAATTTGTATTTATAATAGAATTTCAAGTGGCACAATTCTTATTCCTTTGTACTGTCGCATCATTATCATTGTATTTCAATTATCGTATAACTGGAACGAATCCTATTACTGTCAGGCACGTGAAAGAAAAAATACAAAAATTCGTGAAATTAAAAAAAAATATTGGCACACTTCGCAGAGTACAAAAGTTTGGTAAATCTTATTTAGGTCACGGTTATCGATCTTGTAAGTTCGGTAAACATAGGTTCTCTGGAAATTTTGTTTTCATTGCAGTCCTCAAACAGCTGTGCAGGTTACATTTTGCACGTGGGTTACTAACCAATGTTCTTTTCGTTATCCAATCTGACCTGCACACAGAAAAAAAATCAGAAATTGACATTTCGGGTATTTCTGGTGGGTGTGAAAATAACAGGAATCCAAATCCATAACTGTGAGAAATAACGGGCACTTAGCCTGAGAATTTATCGCTTTATTCCCGATATCGTTATCCTCGCCTCAATTTGACTCTCTCTTTCTCTCTTTCTCTTTCCACAATCTTCCTGCTCACTTGCCTTCCTGACACTACCAGTAATTGGATTCCTGAATATCGTTTCCTAGTACTAAACTTTTACAATAATGCGTCGGAAATTTCTCTCTCGATCAGACGCAGGGGTCAATTTCAATTTTTAATTATACCAGCACGTACTTTACATACCGACCAGACTACCAATTCTAATGTGTAAGTGTATTTCTTTATAATTATAGTAACTATTACGTACTTACCATAAACAAGTAGCGTAAAAATTAATTAGACAATAGTACCTCGACGAAATTTTTAATTAGCCATCACCATAATTCTCGTAATAAATTATTACCCATAATCCTCACGTTTACAATACCATAATTAAATATTTCTATATCCTGGATGAAATTCTATTATGCATTATAAATAAACAATGTAAAAGAAAAAATTATTTATTTACACCGCCCTTACTCTCAAATATTTCCTATTGGCTTAATTAATTATTATTAATACAATTATTCATCGTACTTTACACAGTTCAAGCTATACTGCCACCTTGTACATATTTGTATCATAATAATTTAATTACCTAGTCTCGTACAATAATACTACCAAACAAACTCGCAGAAACGATCAAATAATTATTTAACTTAATAATAACAAAAAAGTCATCCTATCATTCGTCCATTAATTATATTAGGGGTAGTATCAAATGATTCATATCCCATACGCGTGGGTTCACTTAATATTAGGATTAACGTTAATACTGTACCATGTAGTTAGGGAAAACCCTATACTAACCTAACATAACCTGGTCCAAGCCAACTACTTACCTACCTACCTACCTACCTACCTACCTACCTTGTATGCCATTGGTAGTGGTTACCTTGTGCGACGTGTAGGTTGCCAAGCGTAGAGCCAATGAGATAGGACCTCTATTATACCTTATCTACCATCTACCCTCCTAATTTAACGTTTTCGTTAGACGGTTCGCGGATATCAGGGGAGAATTAATGGGACACGTCGCTTTTTCATCTTCCCCGTCTATCTGCTTACCGAACTGAACTAAGTATTTACGGTGTCGCCCCGCCGCGATTCTATTGGGAACTAACTTTGTAATTCCTTTCTTTGGTTTTCTTCTCCTTGACATTCCTAAGGGGTGTTCAAATTGGGCAGGTGACATTTATATGTTTAAATTTACACAGGCAAAGGGAATGTTTTACGGCAATTGAATTAATTTTACACGTGTTGAAATATTCCCTTCGTCACTGTCTTTCAATTTTGTTTGCTTACTGGTTAAACGTCCATGGTACGGGGTGTAACTGTGTCGATTATAACTCGCTTTTGGTTAACGTGTAATTTCGCGGGAAAATTCAAAGTGCCGCTTCGGTATATATGACGTGATAAGGAAGTCACGATGTTCAGGTGAGATTATTATCGTTGACGGAATTACATTAATTCTCGTTCTTCGATCGATAATGCCGCTGGTGCTGTTCAACTGAAATATAAGGTTATGCAAATTTTTTATGAAGCTGCACGTGATAAAGTGTTAAGAGCTTGTGAACAGGAGTAAGGGAGGGGATGGAATTTTGTAGTGAGGGCGTAGACGGGGTGGTGGGTGGATGGGGGGTGAATAAGCTACCTATGGGTGCTCTTTACATTATGTACCCGACGCACGGAAAACTGTGTGATATTGGGATCAATATTTTCCATTCTTGGAGACGTCGATTTTGAGGGGGTTCAAAAGAGGGGGTCGTAGGATATTTTTGATAACGATGATGTACCGTTACTTCATTTCTTTTTAGTTTATTGGATTTTGGTAATTTTGACGTTTTTAAAATTCTTTAATAAAACTAACACTACTTTGAGATACTCTTATCAATGATATTTTACAAGGATCAAAGAATTTCTTATCAAATTTTTACGTTTGAAGACTCAGGAATTATTTATACTTACACGCTGTACCTCTTCTTATTAATAATAATCCGAAAAGAAAGGATTCTTGGAGAAGAGACTGAAGAGTCCCTTATCAGAAATCACACTTATCCGAAGACATCAAGAAAGAAGGGCGTGGGCGATCGAATGCGAGGAGCATAAAAGTCATAGATATAGCAGATAAAATTTAAAAAGTCAAAGTACTCTTGTGATTGAATTCAAAGCGAGATTTTTGAATTAAATAAAATTATAATAAAAATACAAAAATTAGGGATTAATAATTTTAACAATTTCGTAATTAATGCGTTCGTGAACCGTAACTGGCTATAAAATTATATTTTTTGGAATTCTTGAAAAAACTACCCTTACTGATTGACCAAGGGGTCAGCCGGTCGCAAAGGATAAGAGTCCATCCAGCTGCAGTCATTGTACGTGTTCAGCAAATTCAAAGGCTACGTAGCAAATGCATTTGGTTGGTCAGATCTAATAACCGTTGAGTTTATCGACCAATAAGCTACGCTCGCTACCTTTTGTACGGATTTGCTGAACCTAACCATTTTCTTTCCAACGATTCATTGCACCCACTGCTTTCTACGACCCTTAACCCAGAAGAGGGTATTCTTGGCAGTTTTATATCAGCGATTGAAATTATTGGAGACAGACTTGACGATTCAGTGCGATACCTGCAATGTTTTGATATATAATTATTATTAATAAAAAAATAATATCCTAATATAATTTTGCACGTGAAACTTATCGTGTGCTAGAAATAACATTTATTTATATATTAAAACTATTCGTATTTTTCTACACTGACTACAGTGTATAACAGAAATTTATTACTGACGGATGAAAACTTTCAATTGCTATATGAACATTATGTAAGTTTTGCAACAGGTAGTTTATCTTCTCTTCTGCGAGCTTCACTTTGGTCCACTGATCCGTGGTCGTTATGTGCAATTTAAAATTCATCTACACTTTACAAATATTTTCTGTAACTTTGCCCGATTACGTCCCACGAACTTACTTCAGCCTTCAGGAAGAGTTTTTTGTGCGAGGTATACATAGAGTATACTTTTCTTTTGTTATACTCACCCTAGTTTAGTGCAGCGGGAAAGTGTTACGACCGAAACTTATAAAGTGTGTCGTACGCTTCATTTTGTACAGATAAGAAGTTACAGACGAACAAAAACAAAATTAAAAAATCAAAAATCTTCGGCTATCGAACTTCTTGTATAAATAATAATTTAATAATTCTTGTATCATTGGATATGAAAGTATGAAATTTTAGCAATTTCAAATTGCACCGTATTCCATGGCAATGTTCGTTATATATAATTATTCAAAATATTTTATTAAATTCGACCATTCTTGTTTAACTCAAATCTGTAATTTTAAAAACAGTTCAATTTTTATTGTAAAATTTCAAAAATTCATAACATACACACATATATATGTATACATATAGGGAATGCTAAAGTTTCCTTTAAAAAATTCCTTTTTGCTCCAAGATATTACGTATACGTAATAAAGTAAAATGACGTTGATATATGTAATTCTTATTCGTGCCATCAGACTATATTCAAGGATACGATTATTCAAGCTAGGGAATCTAATCGATTTTACTTCCGTCGTAGCGTACGAGATGGCAAGTCCTAATATTAAACAGTAAATTCGAAGGCGGTGATGCCTGCAGACAAGTAGGACGGTACAATGGCGTAACTCGAAGGGAGCGCGGAGGGGATGACGGTGTATTTTTAAATCAGAGGGCGTCGAGCACGGAATAATAATAAGATTGAACCAAGAACGAGATAACGTGGTGCCTCGGTGTGATTCTGGTTTGATATCTTCGCCTTGTTACCGCTCCTTAACCTTATCATCACTGTGGGATCGGCCCTTGTTCTTTTCCGGGAGGGACAGTCCTAACCTAACTCTTCGCAATCCTCTTGCCACTTAAGAATATTCATCGTTGCTTAAAATCTCATTATGCGTCAAACGATTTTATACTACCGCGCTGAGTCTCTTCTTTTCCTATTTCGTCTCTCAAATATTCTCCACTGTCAAAATGCCGCGACGTGTTTCCGTGTTTCTTTCCTCCCGGGTTACGACGACAGCCGCTAGATGTCAGTCAACACGGCGTCTTGAGAAAGCGTCTAAAGTATTTATTTGCCACTCGACGTCTTGACAGCTTCTGTTTTGAAAAAGAATGAGTAAGGTGGGTATGTTCCCAAATCTTATTCTTCCATTCTAGAGTATCAGTATGTCTCTGTTGAGCACAACTCGATAAACAGAGACAGAACGATACTCTAGTCTACGAGAATAGGTTATGGAACACGTCTCGTATGTGAAGTGTTACATTATTTGTAAGATGAAGTTAGTGTTACGTTTGTCATTAGTATGTGAAAGTTTCAAAAGTAATATTTTCAGTGGTTTACGGGACAATCAAAATTGAATGTCTAGGAATAGATTAGAAGCGTCAACATTTTTGTCCCAGTGAAGTTTTATCTGTTTAATTTTTTTTCGTTATTTATTTTATAGTATTTATCTATAGTGCTTCTTGCTTCGCAATATTTTTTTCTGGCTTTAATTTATGACAGTTGGTTGGTTTACGCAGTGGAATGCAATTACTCGAGAGGCAACTACGGTCGGGCGCATTGTCGCGTCGTTAATGTCGTTTACATCTGCACAGAGAGACAGTTAACGGAAATTCTGTTGAGTGTATTTTCCGGAAGATCTACGTGTACCCTGGAAATGCATCGCACACTATTTTCGATGAGAAAACGAACGAGCGAGACACAAACGAGGCTTTAACTCTCTCCACGTCGCACATTTCTACGTAGCGCGGAAGAGACAATGCGATACCTTGTGGCTGTCGTGAGAACTTCATTAAATTCGAGTTGGTGGGATTTCGCGTTAGCGTAACTGTGGAACGTAGATACGTGTCGCTGGTTGGATACCCTGAACGCACCTTGAAGTTTTCAATAACGCCCTGGTATCTAATGGATGGCACTTGGAAAGAGGACTTTATTAAAGCACGTCGCCGGCTTGTAAAGTATCCAACGTAATACGAAGGCCTAGCACAAACCTTCAGGGCTCTTTTTCAATGCGGTTTCAGAATACCTAATGGCGGATTTTCCAGAGAAAAACATTGCACGTTATTAAACTCTTTAAGTACTTTAACTACTTTGTTCATTCTTTCTGTTTTTTTTTCCACCCACTAAAATTTAGCCACTTTCTTGATGTTGGATATAAATCTGTAATTTAAAAGTAGCCAGACTTACTACGCCACTGTAAATGACTGTTGAGAATAACTGCGAAATGTTTCCGAGCAAAACTTTGCTACAATCAGATAACGAATGTGGTGTAATATTTTCATTTGAATTTTCGTTTGGTAGGTTAAGTATTTGAAAAATTTGAACTTTTTTTTAGGTTATCTCCTGCTGTCAGCGGTCAAGCGGTGAGTGGATAATTTGTAGCATATTGGACGACGAAGCTTACGTTACGAACTACGAAGTTTGTCGACAGTGACTGTATAACTTCGGTTTACGAGAAACCGAAGTTTAACTAACACGGTAAAACTAGACTATAATTAGAAAACTTCATTATTGACGTGGTTCATCTCTAGCTAGGTTACTCTATTTAACTTCTACCACTTTGCGTCGGCCGAAACTTCAAAAACCCATTGCTGATGCAGCGGCACTACAGGTACGCGATTATATTTATACTGTTTATGTTTTAATAGCGAATTTCAACTACCAGCCAAAAATCAATAATCGACACTATTCAATTACCCAACAACTACGAATAACGACCACTATATATATACTATCCAGTGCATTATTTGATTATTCCAACAATTCAGTGTATATCAGCTTCACAATTTTTACAAGGCATTAAATTATCAATTAGCTGTTTAAAATTAACAATATGTTTTTACAATTTAACATTCTACATCCGATTTAAAGGGAAGCCAAGAAATAGATTTCTGGAGTCAGTAAAAGTCTCTGTTTATATGTTAAACTAATTGCCGAGTCAGTGAAAAATAGTTCACGCGATGTCCGCGAGTGCTGCCATCTACCAGTGCCACTTTTATACACATTATAACTTGACAAGGAAACTTCTTTTCCCATCCTGTGAATTTTTCCTTTCGACAAGCCACTCGCGTCTACTTTTCTCTTCTCTTGCACCAAGTCAGCCATTCTATATTCATAAACAATTCGCCTCTTATATTATTACGTGGTTAATTAAATAAGAAAAAAATAAAAGACTTACTTTCCTAGAGACTGCTTTTATGAAAAAGAGTTACTCTCTCAGGTGGGCCACGGGCTTCTTTCCTCGAGCCTCTTTGCGAAGCGAACCTTCTTCTCTTCAACGAGCTATTTTATGGAGTAGAACTTTCCGAAACTACTCTCAGGTGAACGCGCTGCCCCCGACTCGCCCCCTTCACCACCCATCCGCCGTCTTTTCCTGTCCCTGGAGAAGCGGAAAAAGAATGAGAAGCTACATGGCAAGAAAGAATGGATTTCAGAGTTGATATCCAGAAGAGCAATATTGGCTCTCAAGAAATCAAAGACTAAATCAGTATCAAAAAAAAAAGAAACACTATAATACGTTCGCAAAACCATAAAAACATTTACACAGCTGATAGATAGCGTATTCAGCGCACATAAAATTTCGATAGAAAATACGCAATTCGAAGATCGCATCTCCCCTTAGTCAATTGTAAAGACACTTTTTTTATTAATGCGCAAACCACAATTAATTCTCCACGTTTGATCGACGCGTCGACACTTCCTACGTTAACCTCCAATCAACCGATTCATGCGTTATAAATGAACTACGAGTCGGACAGTTCAAAGCAAATTCACTGCAACTGACAATTACCTTGGTATTTCGAAATTCGTAACATGGCCGAATTGCGCAACGTCAATAGCAACGCGCCCCTTCAACGGTATCCCCAGGTCTGTATATCGAGGTATGCTAATGCTCAAAGGTCGTTGGCGTGTCTGACAGCGTCAGAGTGTCATTATTTTTTTTTTTCCTTTTTTCTCAGGATGTCGATGGGATTTTCCGGGTGTCCTCTCGCTACGTTACGGCTATACCAGGAACGGGAATGAGATCGAACTTGAGAGAGAAACGATGGCGGCGTGGCTGACAACGCTGAGCGTGCAAATGGCAAGACAGCGACGGGCATTAATCTTCGCACTAGTCCAGCTGATGAAGTAGCAATTTCCTCCTGATAGTAAGAGGAAATAGGGCCGGCAGACCAGTTGATCAAACCGTGCACACTGACTCGAACCAAACTCTACCTCCCTCCTAGACCTATCCCTGACGTCATTCCATCGTTCACTCACCCAGATCCTATCCTGCCTGTTTCTGCTACTAACGCTACCTCTTCTGGCTGATCGATGATGCACTGTATCTACTGACTCTTGCTCCGTGCATCGTAAGCACTGTAGACGTATGTGGGTATATATATATATACACTCTATATACCAATGTGTAATTTTTTCTATTTCCTGCCGTGTCAATGCGTATAGGATCGTAGATAAAAATTGTATGAACATTGTTTAATCGTTAACGTTACGACGTTTATTGTCTTAGTAGAAAAATGTTAAACGGATGAAGGGATTGGCGAGAGATACGGTGGCTGCGTGGTTAAGTCTCGTGAAAATGAGCTTTTTATTATATCTCTCTGTACGCGCGGTACTTGACTGTAAAAAGTTTGTATAAATATGAGATGCATATATTTTGTATAATATTCGCGAGACTTGGCACGCCATGGTCTGCGAGTATACTTGTATATTAATGAATCTACGGTAAAATTATACTATACCGTTATATTAGCGTCGCAGGAAGTCTAAAATTAATTGTAAGGAAGCAAACGTCATAAATTACGTATACATATTTTTTTTTTACACGAAACTCCATTTATCTTTGGCCAATAGAAAAAAAATATGTCACTGTATTCCAATTCGATATCGGATATAATTCTGAAACGTATCCTCATTGATTTACATATTCCGTGTATCGTTTAAAGCAACATATATCTACGGGTATCAGTTGTTTCCGGCGTACTGACGTTTCTTCGATATTTACATAAAAAAAAAATTAAAGGGAGATAACGGCACGTCCCAACAACGGGAGTAGGTCGACTTTTTCAATTACAACATGATCTTGAAAAATGTACTAAAGATTTCGTGCGGCCATCTTGTCCGGGCAATTGAGGTCAGGACGTCGCCGAAGAGAAATTACGATCCCAATCGAAATAACGAAGAAATAGTCGAGATAATTAATGGCGTAATCTCGAAGCAGTACATATACATATGTATTACGGTAAAAAATAAAAGATATACTCAAAAAACCTATTTATTTAAAAATTTCACGTAATTAATTTAGATCGCACGTAAAAAAGATGTTTTTCGTAAGTAAAAAAAAAAAATAATAATAATTTGTCCGACAATTGAAAATTAGCATATCCCGTTACGTCATGTTCGAAATTCCTCATTAGTTTGGAAACAATTAAAAGTAAATGAGTACACAGGCACGCCTTTAATTAAAACACTGAATACATTAAACGACTAATTATCCCCAATTGATTGCCAATGGGCGAGAGAGATTTTTCATTAACACTTGATTTTGCATGACGTTAATTAAAATAAGCAGGCAACGATAATTGTTCGACCGTTCAAACTGTTCGAGTGTTGAATGACAATTCGGATATGTTAAGTCAAGTGGGATTGTTTCCTTGGATATCCCAAGTGTGCATGTCCCAGATGCGTGGAATCATGACCACACCAGAATCTTCATTACTGACGTATACACTTAGTATATGGTACAGTACATACCGCCATAGCATATACTATGCTCAAGCGGCTATTGTATATAGGTAGAACATCGCGAGCTACGTATGTACATACATTGTGATTACATAGACGGGTTAACCAGCGACATCTGCTTCTGATCCTGTTTATATGCGGTGATCAGTCTCGCATGATGACAATTACCGGCTATTAGATTTCCGCTCATTGTCAATTCGTCCGTACACAACTGTCAAGTTACTTCAATTGGAGTATACGTGAATTGTTATTAACATTTTTCTTCTCTCGCAGGACATTGAATATGGCGTAGAGAGAAAGAAAAAGGGGAAGGAAGAATCGACCATAGAATGTTCAACGCGTAGTACGGCGTTCCGAAGAATTTTAGTTACCAGTCTCGCCGCGGTGGCGCTGCGGTCGTCGTTTAAAATTCGAGAATAACACGTAATGTGTTTACTGGCGAATTATAACGGAGATTTTAGTCTCTTGTCAGATTCTCGTTGGGAATCGAAGACCGGAGAGGAACTCGAGAGGATATCGAGATCTCGAAGCTTTTTCCCGTCGGTATTAAGAAACGGGCGTCGACGTCGGGACGCAAAAGTCGCGAAAGAAGATGGCGATACGAGGTTAGGTAGAGGTTGAGCGTGAAAATTTATTCACGGCGTGCTTGGACGTTTTTGCAAATTGCCAAAGCGCTTAAGTCGTTTCACGTGGGCGCCCCGTGACGTCATGGACCAATTGGATTTTACCATCCTCCACCGTTGCGTAACGCCGATAATAATCGACGTCAGACTTTCAAGTGGTTTTCAGAGTGGAGAGAGAGAGAGTAAAGAATAATAAAAGTGTTCGAGAAGATATAAAAACATTGAGCTTTTTTCACGAGCTTTATCATACGGGCTTGTTTTCATGTCAAGGGTCTACACTGATTCTCACTGATGATCGTCGATGCTTATCCACCTTCACGGGCCATGTATCTTCATCATTGACGTTCCTAAAGACGAAAAAAGTTACTTAAAAATCACTTCGTCCAATTCGCAAATACCCTAACCTACCCGAACAACGCGGTGAGTCACGATGAGAAATGGCTTTATTTGAAAATCAACTTTCCACACGCAAAGAAGCTTTCAAGCACTCGACTCGAGCAAAATGGCGGCTATTCACTCACTCGATGTGATTTTGAGTTCTGCAATTCATGCAGCCTCCGGCACTGATGCATTCCATCCGACCATACGTCCGCATTACGTATTAACGAATGTGAGTGCATTCTTCACATTGACTTCTTTTTTTTTATTCATTCGTTTTAGATTCCATTTTACTAAAAACATTCAAAATCAAACCTTCTCTTTAGGATCAATATTTTTTTATCACAAAGCTTATCCAGCAATGTTTACGAAACAAATCCGATTAACTCGTCGATAGATGTCGCCACGTTCCCAATGTTAATTTCTACGAGCGTTCACGTATTCCGCTCGCATTTCGTACTATCACGCCGGATATCCGCTTTACAACGCTTAATTAGTAACAGATAGCGAGAGGGGGGGCGTAAAAGGGTGGCAGGGAGGGGGCACCACCCCCTTTGCCATGCTGGTGGGGTGAGCTGGTAACGAGAGCGCCGATGCATAAATTAGCAATATCATTATGTTAACACGAATAGAATTGTGTGCTCGAGGTCGAGAAGTACTCGCTGAAACTAAACTGACTCTAGCCAACCAACTGTATGCATTACCAGGAAGCTAACAAGTTCGCAAACAACGGCGTAAACATCGTCGAAGTGGAGTAACCCCGCTTACGGTACCACCAATTCAATTTCGAGCCGTGGAGCTGCTGCTGCGCGCCGAATCTCTTTTGTGCGACTCTGAAAGACTTTTATCAGTTAGCTCAGCAATGTCATACAGAAATGGTACACGGTAAACTTACGACTAGTAAGTAAACAGCTGGAGTCAAGATTTAGCAATCGCAAGTTACACAAAAAGATGGCTAACAATTATTTTTATTATGAATTGCAAAAAATTTTTCTTAATTATTCATAAAAAATCTTGACGTGACGTAAGAAATTTAATGGCCAACTCCAAATCCTTTGAATTCTACTGCAGATAATAAGGATATGACAATAGTCTGCTTGAATGAGTGAAAATTGTACAGGGTGTACAAAATTGAATTGGAGACACCGAAAAGCCGTAGGAAAGTTTTGAAAATTGATAAGGGGCTCATAGCTCGCATGGAAGTGAGGTTTAATGATAGATAAAACGGTAAGATTACACATGTCAAACGTAACTATCCGGATGGGATCTGCGGCAATTAAATTAGTCACATTCAAGAGGAAAGCCTGGAAATGTAATCTAAAGCGCGAAGGGTAATTTACTTCTTAGGGGATGAGGGAGAGAAGAGTCGGTTAGGAGTGAGAGAGAATAAGAGAGATTAGGTTAGAGAGAATCGTGAACGAGAGAGAGAGAGAGAGAAGGAAAAAGAGCAAGAGAGATCTCGATGGTCGTTCTGGATGGAAGAGTCGAGCCCACTGATGTTACTAGCAGTGGCAATGGGAGATTAGTCAAGCCGACCCTCTGTCCATCCAGCTCTCAGGCTCATCTACTCTGTCGGTACAGCCAACTTCTATTTATCTAGATTAAGCTCATCAGCGGATGAATTGTAGACGAGAGCTTTTTGTCCACGGTCAACGTTAATACAACTTACAAATGGCGTGCCAAGCTCGAGCTTTTTGACCGGCTCGAAAGAGTAGAAGCAGCTATAACCATACTTATAGCATCACCGGCAACATTCTAGATACTCAACCTAACCTCATTCACGACTAAACGAACAGACTCTATAACCTAACCTAACACGCGACAATCGGAAGTTCCGAACGTAATTGCAAAAAATCAAAGAACCTATCGGCGAGTGTAATCTAACTTAACTGACCTGTCGGGGTTGCGAAATAATCATCTGTTTCGCTTGACCGCCATTTTCTTTTGCTTCAGCTAACCCGTTCGTTTCAAAGTTAATGATTTACGGGAACTCTGGGAATTTAACTTGCTCCTCCGCTCGCGAAAATAATACAGTCTCCCACTGGACACTCGCAGTCTACTCCGAGTTTACTTTGGGTTAACGGTCTTTCGATTGCCGACAAATGAGTTTCAAAGCGTCCCGCTAGCGCCGCCGGTGGCGCTGTCTTCGCGTGACAACAAGTTTTCACAACCAACCGACCGGAGCTAGCGCTTTCATTTTACGCCGCGGCACGTCGCTGTCGAGCGTTTTTCAAATAGTTAAAAACACGTATAACTTTTTAGCTCGTTACACGTAGTATATATACTCTTTCCGCTTTCTCTCTTCGCGTGGATGTATATAGGCGTATATACTTTCTTCGAATGGTAAAGAATGTGACGCGTGGAAAATCCAAATGGAGTTCAATGGATAACAAATGTCCTCGTGACGCGGACGGAATTATCCAAAGCACATCTGCCACTTGAAGTTTAATACCAAAAGTTTATTCGCTCCAGAAGACCCCGGGCCCGCGAGAACATAAAACAAACATGGACGCCGGAATACGTCATATCAGGCCGGCAGCTAACTTTCCGACGCCTCCGGACGCTATCGTGAATTCAAATTTGGCGACGTCTCCGTGACCGCCTGGGCTTATATACATATATACATGTACATGTATACATAACGAAGTTAGAAGTGTAATAATAGAAAATGTCGTCCTCGTCGTCTCGCTGCATTGATATGCGCGATGGCGAACCGACTGTATCTCACGACAGTCGAGTTGTAAGAACGTAAAAAAAAAAAGTTTATCTTCTGCCACTACGAGAAATCCATCTGATTTATAGACCACGATATCACGTGATTTACACAAGTCGGACAATTTTTCTCTTTTTTCTCTCTATCTCTTCTTTTGATCTCAGAGAAAATTATTCGTCGAAATCGACCTGTCGAGTATATGACCATATACACGAATTTTTGAAAGGCTGTAATTAAAGCTGTATGGAAATTATGAAAAATAACATTCATTAAGATTCCACGTAGCAATTTATAGCTCGATCATCCATCTGTCATATTTTAAAGATTTATAAAACTTTTGTTACAATTTACATACGTATCTTTATTTTCTTAAACAGCACACGTGCTTTTCCGCTGTGGCTGCTCTGCAGCGCTGTTACGTATATACGATAACTCGTTGCATTAGATCTTTTTAGAAATTAATCAGCTATCTTCTGAAAAGGGGTGGGAAGAGGGGAAGGGGGTAAAATCAAAAAGGAGGATGGAAGATAAAAGAGGAAATGGGGAGATGAGAGATAGGCGAGGGGGGCGGAGGAGGTTCGGGGGGGGGCTGGTGAAGACGAAGAGAGGTAGAAAGGATACAGGAAAGATAGAGAGAGAAGAATAACAGATATGGTGAACGGGATGAAAGAGTCAGGATGAGGTAAAGTAAAGCTCGAAAGTGGATGAGGCATAAGGAAGGAAAGAGGAAAAACGTCAAGTGTGAGGAAATGGAATATTGACACATGTGAGATTTGGTACTTGAACCCTTTGCGGGGGAGTAGAAAGAGAGTTCAAAAAAAAATTTTAAAAAGTAATTTCATGTATCCACGTAGGGATTGACGATATTGACGATTGGCATAGTAGAGGAAAAGGAAAAAAAAAAATTATTTTGGAATTTCTGATTTTTTGGAAAAAATGCCATTTTTTTTGTATATTCATTTTGTATCTTTATATATCGAACGATATGGTTCGTAAGGCAATGGTGTTTTGCAGTGCCATCGTGCTTCTTCACTTTGACCAGTTATCAAAAATTTTGATTTTGAATACGAGAGCATTTCGTGCCCCGTACGATCTGACCGGTTTTTGTCTTGCCCGACCAAGCACAGCTTTCCTGTCTTTGTTTTTGTTTGTCAGCTATTTATTTGGACGGCGGTCAAGAACTACTTGCTGTGTGGGTATACGCAATCTGTGCACACACGAGATCACCGCTTTCATTCAGGATTAATGGCCGTCAAAATTGGCGTCGCGTTTGCACGCCCCGTACCTTTTCAACCCTTAGTATCAGGAACAATGGTCCCTTTTATTATTTTCTGTTTTCCGTCATTTTCGCGCATCTGTAAAACACCCTTATACGTTATTCAGGATTTAAGCCAGAGAATTATCGATGAAAAATTTAAAGCAAACATCTTTCACGAGGAAATGGGATATTTTAATAAAGTGAAAAAATAAAGGAAATATACGCTTGTATAGCATATTTAGGCCAGTCTGAGTGTCTCCGTACGACCGATATATTGTAAATGTTTATATATACATATATATAATGTTTACCTTAAAAAATGTATACCAACCCCTACATTAAAATTGGGAAAATTTATATATCCAGAGCCCAGGGGTTGTATTATAATGAACTTCAATTTTTTCGACTGTAGTGATTCTGACAGCGGGTCAAAATTGACCAGCGCGTGTTCTTAAATACCTATCATCTAAGGGTTGATAGATCATTGGCTCTAAGCATACTGAACTACCTTGAAGTGAGCTGTATCACTTGAATAATATATACGAGCTGAGTGCCCGCTGCTGCCTCTAGCAACCATTTCACTTTACTAACACAACCTCAAACTATCGTACTATTATACCAGTACGGCACTATATCGGTGTCTTCCTTTGAAGTGGTTCATCCACTTTATCCACTTCATCCACTTCATTCACTTCATCCACTTGTTTTTTTTTTTTTTTCCTATCATTTCTTCACTTCTATCCGATTGAACCCTTGTGCCGATATCGCATTTGTTCTTATTTGCTTTCTCTCTTTCCTTCAAATTTTCCCCATTCATTCTTTACTCTACCCTGAAAAATCGAGTCAGTATTCAAAATCCAAAAATAGCGTGGCAGTAAAGAAAAATCAATAATATAAAACAGTGTAATCATTAAATTATATATATATATATATGTATAAATTAGTACAATAATCCAACGTATTTAAAATATTAATTATTCTCTATAAAATTGCAGAGCGTCGCGACGCTCGGATGCGTAAAAATACATTATTCCTCATATAATGCGCCAGCATAAACAGTGACTACACTTTATTAAATAATCTCTTCTTTAATTTGGCACAAATCCACGAGTGCTCTTTCTTATTATGATATCCACTGCATTGCGGAAGGCAATTTACATTAAATACTAATGCAAAGCTGGTGCTGCGGTGGTGGCGAGGTGGCGAACTACCAAAGTGGTATCTCATAACCTGAAAGATTCTCGACGTCGGACAACAGGGAACACGTAAAAAGTTCACACTAGGTCGAGAGCTGCTTGTATGTACGTATCGTGGGTTAAGCTATACATATAGTATACTATAATCTACCTAGAGTATGTCCATCTATAGTTCCGAGCATGCGTACAATACGATTCGCAGAAGGAAAGCAGGCGGCTGCCTAGAAAGCTTATATTTACTTATTCCCTTCAAGTAGGCAATCAAGAAGTTTCCCCATTATACTCGGCACAAGAGGATCACTGCTCGGGCTTATTGAGTATTATGCCCTTGGGCTTCTTCACGTTGCGCTATACGCCGTAAGCCATCTATACACGCGACTCAACTTGAATCCTTCAAAGTAATCATTAAATGTCGTGCAAGTATAATTTTACATCTTGGAACTTATAGGGAGTAAGTAGTATTTGCGTACTGATGACAATGAATAAGAATGAATTTTTTATAAAGGTGTAATCTCATGAAGGTTGCTTGGTTGGTGTAAAGATTTTTGGAAAAAAAAAAAAAATAAAAGAAATAATGGCAGTTTGAAAAGTCATTTTTTAAAGTGATTTTAAAAGGTTTAGAGCTTTAAGACAGAACTGCGTGGTCGTTATGCAAAATTTTTTGAAATCCGCTCTTTGAAATTCCATAGAAAATAATGCAACAGAACTGAACGCCAGTATAACGTTAATGTCAGTAGGTGATAATTGATTTTTGAATTTTTGTTTTTGTAGACTGTTTTTTTTTGAAATTTATATTAACATTGTTCTACAATAAGGAACGTTAATTTTCGGGATCAAAGGCGTCATGAAGTCTTAACGAAGCGACTCGAAATTCGTGTAACTTTTTGTTAAGTTGCAACAACGACTCAAAAGACAATGTAGTTGAATTTTAATTTACGTAGAAACTCATGAAATTTTGATTAAATTGTAATCAAATTTATAACGTAGCGACAATTAGCCGCGGGCTTAAAATTTTCAAGTTCTTAAGCAAACCGTTAACGAACAATGAAAGTGATTTTGACTTTTAATTATATACATATAGGGAGTACTATTTTTTTTTGCAATTTGAAAAATTATGAAAATTTAAAAAAAAATTTAATAAGACACGATAATTTTAACGTGCCTCGGTGTTCCGATGTTTCAACATTACCCAATTTTTCGTTTGCACGTGACAAAGAAAAAAAAAATCGTTAAGTCCCAAACCGTGCAATTAATTTAATTGGAGATCGAATGGGGAAGGGTTTAATTAGACTGGGAAGTCACGTAATCTCGGGAAAATGGCTGACTCCGTAAAACGTAAAGCCACGACATAACGCAGGCTTAACCAAACGAAATTGGCTTGACATTTATTTCCAGTAATCACCGTCTCATTCGACGGTGGCGCTGTTATCGTTTTATTTGTGAAATAAAAAGGAACAACAGCATTTCTTTGTCCCCTCGTAAACAACAACCAGCAATATAAAACAATGTTACCAGAAAGCATGCATCTTTTACGATCCTTTAAAGCTACGGATAATGTAGCAGGAAGCTCTTAGGCTAATACAAGATAATAGAAGCTTCTGTATTATTAAGTTACCACCTTGCTGTAGCGAGACTATTAGCACAACATACATTACCTCGACCAATCGTATACATAAATCGCGTGTAAATTAAAAAAAAAAAATACAAAATCATTAAAAAAAAGATTCACAAAAATTCTACCAAACCACATTAACCTAAAAGCATCGTGCATCGTCGGTCGTCTTCGGAGACAAAACGAACGTGTTACCGTGTCCCCTATTGGTGGATACCAAGAGAGTGGGGGAAAAGTCGAGTTTCAAACTCAACGGAAACAGATGCCACGCGGCGCCAAAGCTTCTCGGCGTTTCGTGTTTCGCACCGATTGGTTTTTCATTTGTTTTCTTATTTATCGCGAGACGCCATCTCTAGAACTTTTTTATAACCGCAGCAGTTTAAACTTCGGTCACATCCCTCACGCAAGTTTCACCCTCTCGGTTGGTTTCGTAGCGAAAACTTGAATCGGATCTACGTCGACTCGAACCACTTTTCAAAGACGAACGATCTTACTCTCGATTAGATCAGTTTGTTATTTTCTCCTTCTCTCTCTCTCTCTCTCTCTCTCTCTCTCTCCCTCCACTTTCAAAATTTTCGTAAAAAGTTCAATTTCGAAAAGAAAAAAATTCAATTTTAATATCAATACATCGTCCACGTATTTTCGATTTCGATTCGACAAATTTTTATTATTTCTTTACCCAATGTCCAACAAAGAAGATCCGTTTCGTATCTTGGATTTTCTCGTTCATTCTTTCTCCACTATCCTCTCGGGTGGAAAGGTCAGCGCGGTCTGCGGAACTACAAGTCAGTGGACGCTCCTATCCCCACGTCAAATGATCCGTACGCTGATCCAAAGCCTGTCCCTTATCTAAGCACCGTATGTGCTCTGGGTATTATCCATTTGGTCGATTCGAAGCGCCGCTATTTCTCGCTCGACATCTTCCAAGTAGTAAAGGAAGCCGGTATGTCAGACATCACCGGCATTCACTTATCATTTCGTTTTATCGCCCTTTAGGTATTCACGACGTCGCTTTACCACAATTTTAATCATAATTCATAGCCGACCGATAACGCGGGTCGAGCCTCTGCTTCTTTTTTTTATTCTTACACGAATAATTGGGACAAAATTTTATTTTACATTTCTTTACGGTATACCCTATAAACGTGTACGGTAACGATAAATTACTTTTTCCACCTTTTTTTTTTTTTTTGGCGAATTTATAATTTCAGTAATCGCATTACTACTAATTGGCAAGATATGTATATATATATTTTTGTAATTCCTACTGAGCGCTTACTAGTTTAATTTAAATCAGAGCTACTGGATCTGCTGTGCTATTTATTCGCTTGTACAGCAAAGACAAAATAAATATTATACGTTTTGGAATTTCTCCTGCAACAGTTTCCCATCTCTCGTTCACTTTAATGTATTTTTTTGTGATCCATAAGAAAAATTTTTAGCAATTTCGAAACGCCACTCTAATTACCGCACGGAACCCCAGTGCGAGGTAACTGTAGTATCTGGAAATTAGCTAGATGGAAAATCCCAGGGTTTACCTGCAAGTACTTAATTTATTAACAATTGCCAGTGACGTAATCGTGAGCAAATATTTGAATAGAGTATTTTTGATAATGCATTATCATAAAATTTATATCCGCCCATTGAGCCTCCACCTTTTAGTTGTCAACACGATCCTTCGGGCTAGAACAACCCGCTCTGTACTTCATAAATATTACTCACCCTTTAGTAATCACGTGATACATATTTATGAAGTATTTATAATTACAGTTTGTCTTATCGTACGATAACAGACGTTAACACGTATAATAAAGTTTTGTAATTGGTAATGCGAACAAAAAATTCCTCAACGAATCACTTTAATTAGGTTGCTTACGACGGGGTAGTGGTGTTTTGAAAAATTTTTTTGTCAAAAGTATCGACACTTCCTGGACGGTCGTTTGGACCCGAGATTATTGGATAATTAATTAGGTTGGTATAGCGAAAGAAAATGAATAATTAATCTGTATCATTCTAGGGGCGGGGGGGGGGGGGATGCTGACAATCTGGACAACATTATACGAATACAGGAAATAGGAGGCTGAAGTTTACATGGATAAGTTTGCAAAATTGAGCTGGATGATTTTTTTCATTTTTTTCACATATTTTTCTTTACGCGAGATTCGAAGAAAAAAATTGTTGATTTTAATAAAAAAGAAAAAAAAATTTAACAAACACGAGATCGAAAACGGATGATTACAAAAAAATAATAAATGGGTAGTCGAATGCGGCCTAACCCAGGAATTTCGTATATACCTATATGAACGGACCTTTAAGTTTTGAGTTTAGTAAAGAACTTTTCTAAGCCCAGGTGTTTCACCCTGCACACATAGAACCTGTTCCGAACGTCCCGCCGGAACCGTACACTGTCTAAGTTGAAGGTGGAGAACTTGTTTTTCTTTGTTCTTGTTTCAGCCAAGTTCCTTTGTCTTTTCTTATCGTCAAGCAGGCATTGTCTTCATTTACTTGAATACCTAACCTAACTTGACAGCTATGGATAAATGGAAAGTTTTGTTAAATACATTTTTTTTTCTCAAACTTTACTCACAAAACTTTCTTTGTACTTGCACGTCCAAATTGTACATAAACTTGACGAACTTGCACGAACTTAATGTGAACAATATTATTATTCAACGAATTCAAATTCCAACCTGACGTGTGCTCAAAGTCCTCGAGTAATCTTTCACTTTTTTTTTTCTTGCTTTCTTAAAAGAAGATTAAATTAAGACAACGCAGTTGGCAGACTTGAATCTTCCATTATTACTGTCGCCTGCTACTCTTGTGCAGCCCACGATCTTCTACCAGCTCGTGTTTTACGCTCGACTTGGACAATTCTCGCTTGAAATATAATACAGATCTGCTGTCTCGAGTCTCTATTTTGTTGCGTCTTTTAGCCGCCTGGAGCGCCGCCTTCTCTGCAGGAGCCCGTAGCCAGTGCCGGAGACGCTTAAATGGACGGTAGAATAAAAGTGACGGGTGGGTTTTTGAAAAGTGATTAATAAGAATGTTGTATATAAAAATATATTAACAGGTAAATGCACTATCACATAAATAAGATAAGCATCGACTGGAATGATCGTGACTATGAAAATAAAGTAGGGTAAAACTGGAAAAAAAATTTCCATGAAAATACCATCCACAGAAGTTACAGAGAAAATTGCATCGAATAACTTCTTTTTGTTTTTAGTTCCGCCACGCACATCTATTTGGCAATTCAAAATGTTCACAGTAAAAAAAAAAAAAGTGAATTTTACCCCCCGATAAAAAGGATATGAAAATTCAATGAAATCCTAACGATATTGGCTACGGTGAGCTTTTACCCGAAATTCCACATTTTGCCCATCTAGATACGGGTTCCTGCCCGATGAAAGAATTCGATAAAACTTCAAACGCAAAAAATCGCCGCTAGATGGCCAAAGTCTGAAGAATCCTCAACTTCAAAAACGAAGAGACGCATCGAACGTAGCCTAAAAGTAGAGCTTGGAAAGTTCCAACTCGAAAGCTCGTAGCTTATTTTTTTTTTCTTTTTTTTTATATATATATTTTTTTATCAGATTTCAAGAAACCCAAAAGGGACTTGTAAAGGGAGCCGCATTGATCAGACGCAATTTAGCGCGCTTTTCTCACACGGTAAAAACTCACGGTCGTAGTATAACGGGTGGCAAAAAAATTCTTCAGAAGTAGTAAATTACGATGGGGTGAGCAAGTGGTTGTGGTATAAAGGGTGGAAAGCGCGATGGCGACTGTAGCCAGTGGTAATATCGCTGCTTGGTCAACCGCATCGTGTGAGCCGGCGGACTAGTCCCTGGGTTAGACTACTCTACAGCACATAGGGTATACTTTATGCTACCATATAGTATATTACAGTCTGACCTGTATCGCCATATACTACTGTACCTTATACATCGCCATATACTTTAGACTGAAGTGGTAATGAACACGTTCAGCATTTTGGGTTCAAAACAAGGTCCGCCATTGTTACATCAGTCGGACTAAGAAAATTGTATCTTTGTGGTTTCCTACCTTGATTAAAAGACGTCATCCAGGGTCATTGTATTTCAAGGTTTCCAGCTGACCATTCTCATCAGCTTTACGAACCCCCCTTACACAACGCTTAACTTCCAAATTTTCTTACACGCCAAAGAAATAGATTAAGTTCGTTTTCGATTAAAATTTCAATAAATCATTTATTTATTTATATCGCGCCTCACTGGCAGTCTAAATCACTTTTTTTTTTTTTTTTTTTGAAAATCTAAGTAATAACGTTGCTCGTACTAGATCAGGGTCAAAGCTATCGATCAAGATTGAAAAACGATAGCAATCAGTGTAGAACGTATCAATTTACAAGCACGCAATATGAGACCCGATAATAATGACGAGAACGCGTCAAGATGATCGCGAAAAAAAATATTAAACCCAGCCATAAAAAAAGACCGAGTACGACGACATTAATTTTCTTTCCACCCAAAATACAAGCGACTGCGACACAAACGACGACATCTCGTAATCTCGAAAAAATGGTCTCAAGGACATTATCAGGCTTAGAAAATGAGGTCATTTCGAAAGGATTCTCTTTTGAGTTCCAAAAGAGAAAAGCCTTTCCCCCAGAGGGGGTCGAAGGACCCCCGTCGAAAACTAAGCGACAGGACGTTGGAAACGTCTTCCACAAGGATTCTATCATTTCCTCTCTCTCTCTCTCTCTCTCTCTCGTCCTACGCTTTCCTCTTTCTCATCCCTCTCCCAAGTATCCAGCATCCAGGTTTTACCCTGAATGGAATAGCCCGCTGGGAATAAACACGCGTAAGACCTGCTCGGCGGATAGACGTAAAAGGGGGGTGGAGAGTGAGGTGGTCGGAATGAAACTTTCTTCATCCTTTTTTTTTCTTTTTTCTTTTTTCTCCATAGACACGCGCGTAAAAGGACCAACGTCCAAAGATCCTTGAGGTTTGTCAGGACTCGGCAAAGGTTCGCTATATTACGGGAAGTGTCACCGGCAGATAAGGTACTAAATAAATCAGACCGTAGCTTAGTGTTTCTCTACGGGCGGAGACAGAAGACATCTTACACTTCCGCGCGGATTACTGGCCTCACTTGTCGTGAGGAATGTGGGAGGCTGAAGTAGAGCGGGTGAGGATGCTGTCGGACGTGGAGGAGAGAAGACGTGGAAGTATGGTATACGTGGATGGCAAAAGAGAAGAGAGAGATAGGAGGGGAAGGGAGGGGTAGACGTAGAGAGAGAAAGAGAGACGTAATATACGGCGGCTGACTGGTTGAATGGGGAGGAGGAATTGAGAGCCTAAGAGGACGAGGTGGGGTGTCCTGAGGGTGCGAGAGGGAGACTAGTGGGGTCCTATTAAAGCTCACGCATATATGTATATACGCAATGCTGCCTTAAGCCAACTAGACACTCCGACTAGCTGTGCGACACAACTTGGCCAGTTGTAAATTGCTCTGCAGCCACTCGTACAAAGTTATTCGGAAGGGTCTTAGGTGTGGACTATTCAGATTAAAAGGGTCCGCGGTTCCACAAGGATGCCACTTCCCCTCCAAGAGCTCGCGCGCAACGCCCTCCACACGGCATACGGACGCGTACCTGGGCTTTGGGTAAATACGTTTCGCATCTCTGTAAATTAGCTACGCAAAGCATCCTTAATAGTGTTAATGTTTGTCACGTACCAATTAGTAGCTATCCGCTGTCAATATTACCTTGGACGACGAGTATCGATTCTATCTTCCACTTCGTCATCCTGTTTCTGACTTTAACCCTGGGCTAAGCTTTGTCTTTAGTTTCAATTTGATCTGAATGTTGTCCGGACACTCCAAATGGCTTGGAGGGGGGGGGGGGGGTCCCTTGCGAAAATTGTTAGACCTCGTTACGAATTCAAATCTAAACAAGGGCGTGTTAGATTAATTAGTAGAATCGACCAGTTTCTGTGGACTTTCGGTCATTACTCATTAGGATTCTAACGGGTGTCACGTAACTGCCGTCGGTATCTTCGAACAAGAGTAGAAGAGGGGGGGGGGGGGGTTGCATTTAATGGATATCAGGAGGTTATTGATTTTTATGATTGAAAGAAAAAAAGAAAAAAAATTTGATGAATCGAGTCGCATGAACTCGTTCGTTTTTACGTGGTAAGGTAAACGGAGTCATTTTACACGGATATGCAATTCGACTGCATTTAATCAACGGGTCAGCTCGGACCGATCCTTCGTTCGAGGATCATTAATTTCCTCGGGTTAGGTTGCTGCGTTGGGTTAGGTTAGGTTAGGGAATCAACGAATTTCTCGCTCTGATAGAATTTAGTAACGAGCTCGTGGGCTCGATGCGGGCTGCTTCGTTCTCCTATGGCAGCCAGTCGCTGGGTACGTTCCTCGTTCCAGGATTTCCTAAATCCCGGAATTAGCGGGCGGCCCGACCCAGGCCACGACCCACCCACCCATCCCACTCATCCTCTTACTGGACCCCGAGTCCATCCCAGATAAAAAGTCGATCTCGCTAAGAGCGACTAGAGGCAACTACCCGACTAGTCAGACTGGTTACTATAGGTTGATTCGGCTTGTATTTTTTTTTTTCGAAAATTTTACATTAACCTTTTTTTAAACTTCAATTGGCTGTTTAATGTGAAGAAAACTATAAATATAATTGAAACGATCTGTGGAATGTATCTTTAGAATTTCTGTACAGGACAATTCAAAATTCCATGACTTAATTGACTTGAAATTATTTTATTATATTTTTTATTCGTCACTTTTAGGTTTGGTATTAATATTATTATTTATTTATTTAGAACTGAGATATATATATATAGATACAGTTCTAAATAAATAAATAACAAAATTAATACCAAACCTAAGATTCATATATAAAAAATACATTGATATAAACATCAATTTGACATCTGTGATAAATAGCGTGCCAAGTCTAAGCATAGAAATTGATTCCTAAGCAAATTCAACGGGGCAATGATTACAGGTGATAAGCTATATTTAATATACGATCAAGGATCATTAATATATATTGAACATCGTCGCGCACCCACAAGGCACGCTATATTTATATATTTTATTGAGTATTCATTTTCCACAAAAACTTAAAATCTTGAACTATAAGGAAACCAGGGTCACGCCTCGATAAAAATTTATATAAACATTTTTCGTTTTACGAGAACCGTGCGACATTAATTTTTCAAAAATTCCCTAAAGCAGCTTTTTAAAAATAAAAAAAAACTCATTATCATCGCATAACGCAAACACTACAGCCAGACAGTGTATAATGAAGTATAAAAAAATATTAGACAGTTTTAGCACAAATCTGCAAAAAACCCTTTCTGCAAAAAATATTTTTCCACAGTAGCATACATACACAGTAGTACGAGTACCGAAAACCGTAGATTTTCCCTGAAATGGAGTAAAACAAATATTATACATACTACACATACATACATATATATAGCACGTGAAAATACTATAATATATTACTAAAATATAAAACACGTGACAAACATTTTCTTCCTTGTCGAGCACAAGTTATTCTCGCACGTGTAAAACAGTGAACGGATAATTAAATATCGCGTCTCGACGCTCGACCATAATTTCCACATACGCTCATACGTGTATGTCGCGCGATTGAACGTGGGATCGTTTATGAGATTAAAAAAAAATTTCCAAAAATCTCCGAGTCGCCCGCAATAATTTTTCCTGCGTAGCCGCACAACACGTGAAAGTACTTCCCGCAATTATACACAGGGTCATTAGTCCTCCACGAGTGTGGACGATATGTGTTAGACATATTCGAGGACACGTGGAGTACCAACGTGGTGGCTTTTCCTTTTTTTTTTTTCAAATTATTTTTCTGGCACCAATGAATTTCAGACTCTCGTAATGACCTGACCTTTCCGCATTATCCAACATCCGACCCGACACCCCGAACCCTCGATCACATATTTCCACCACTTCTGTCCTTAAACCTCCCCCCCCGCCCCTCCCCCTTACTTTGCCCTCTGGATTAATCCCACTGGCCAATTTGGGAATTTCAGTCGCGGCCAGAATTAATTCATACCTATTACGAATTCGACTGTGGAAATCGTTGAGTTAAACCTGGATGGAATTTTTTATGTTGTTCCAAGTGTGGGGGGTCGGCCATTAAGGTTATCGCGTGACAGGATATCACTAACTGAAATAAGTTAATGATATTAGTCTATGCATTGGGCTATAGATAGCGCCACTGATTGGCTAAAAAATATTGAATTATAATAAAAATGATGACAAGAGACTTTTAAGAATTTGTAAAGAAAAAATTTTGTAAAAAAATAATTTCTACGCACCCTTCAATTTATTTGACTTTACGTTAAATTTCCTGCTAGATGAATTTTTCAATGAATTATTCAAAGGCGTAACTTAGGAAAACTTAAAAGCTTATATCAAGTTTTTGATGCGACGACGTTTTACGGAAATTTGAAATTGATAAGTAAGTCGAAGAAAATAGCGAGTTGGTTCATCGTCATCAAGTAGGATAACAAGTGTTGAAGCTTTTCGTGAAAAGCACTCGAACTCCAGTACCGGTTGAAAAGTTAAAAGCGCCATCGTCAGCGAGGAAGATAACGATGAGGTTGCCTTTTAGTTTGGATGTAGTAATCAGTGCAGCATATATATACATATATATCCAGAACAGCAACAGTTAGCGATTCTGCATATATACGGAGGTACGATAAATAGCTATGGACATAGAAATACGAATAGACAATAAAGATCGGACGAGAGAAATCAAAGTTAGAATGTCCCGCTGGAAGAATTATAATTCATGAATAACAGGAGAGTTCAGAGTTCGTTTCCATGGGCGATTGGAATCGAAACGCGGTACATAAAATTCGGAATAAAATGACCTCTCAGGATTGGAGTCAGTGCTCGGATGGCGATTTCGCACAATCGATCAGACCAGTCCTGAGCACTCCTGACCGCTCCTGGCCGCTCGGTCGGTAATAGTAAACGAAAATCCCGTCCGCCATTCGAAGCGTTCAATTTCACGTCCGGCCGCCCGATAGAATCAACCGCCACTAATCAAGTGCTTTGCGTATCGCGCCGAGCGCTTTTTGTTTCGTTTCGAGCTTCGTTAAATTCAAACGGGTCTGCCGTATTTTGGTAGGTCGATTCGATGGTCAACTGTTAGGCTGTTGGGTGGAAGCGGTGGAAGTCACTGCTGCAACTGGCACAGGCACAGAAGGGTAGCTGTCGAGTACCCCCCCTCACGAATAATCGTTCCCCTTTGATCCTGTGCGATATATATTATCAATCCTCTATCAGTGAACTTTGACATTCAATTTTTGTTTTTCGAACGTCATTCGAACGCTCGCAAAAATTTTTTCGGAACAAATGCAAATTTTTAATTCCAAAGGGGCTACGTTGCTGAATGGTACTACAGGGAGGATAAACGTGCGAAAAAAAAGAAGGGAGGATTTTGAATTTTTTAATATCCTTTTTTTTTTATTGTGCATAAAAACGAAGCTTAAGGAATTAATCTGCGGAGTGACAGAATAATTCGCGCAGACACGCCGGACGTGGATGAATGCGTTTTCCACGCTGGACGCTTTCCGCAGCTTCTGTTGCTGCTTTTCCTACAGGACTGTTTCACAAAGCTTCGACTATCCCGGATTAAGAGAGCGACAGCTGCAGTATCTCAAGCACGCCGGAGAATTCCTGATTAGTCAGTTGCTTTACTTATTTTATATCTGGCAACAAATCAAGCTGGTAATGGAATTGCCGCTCTCCGCTCTAATAAAAGTTGCGGAGATTTTCTCGAGTTTTTCATAGCGCCGTCTCGCCACCTTTATTACTCATTTCGCATTTCCTCGGCCCACGGCGGGCGCGACGGTGGCGCTGCGCTGCGGCCGCCGCACCAAGATGAATAGCCAAGGTCTCGGGTTAAGTGCTATTGTGCTGCTTATGAAGAATATGAAATATATCGCCTTACCCTCGGACCCGAAGAATAATGAGCCGAGTATCGCGAGATAATGCGATGCCGAGATTATTAATATCGCTACCAAGATTTTTTAATTCGCCGTTTACTCCAATCTACTTTCACGCAGTATCTACAACTTCTCATACCGAGGAAACCCGAATTATCAAACGCGTGAATATAACATTAAAATTAACGCATCAACGTAACATTAATATTAACACACAACTGTGCTATTAACGCAAACCAAACGTACTAAAAAATTTATTATTTAATATAATTAATGTCGCTATTAATCATCACGAAATTTACAACAAAAAATTACATTGATCAATATCGATCACTCGTTCATCGAAATCAATGAAAATTATATTGTCATAAATTACAAACATCTTTTTCTATAATAAAATCAATTACCTACAGCTTCACCCAAACAAATTATTATTATTGAGAAATTTTTTTTATTTACCGTCGCTAACCGCTCTTGCCTATAATTTACCATGTACGTACAATGATTTTAAATCGTAAGGAAGGGTTAGTCTGTCGAAGCTGTTAACACCAGAGCAAAGTAGCTGCCGGTGCAGCTGCAGTAGCAGAATGTGTTTCGATTGAGACGCAATAGCCGGACGATATGTCTTGATCAAACCTTATGAGAGTGCACCACCGGTACGAGTCACAAATCAAACCCACTGAAGCACACCCACAACCCTCGGCTGGGATTACGTAACACGATAGTTCCCATCCGTTTGGTATTGGCATGTACATACAAGTATGCGACACCCGTTACATTGCAGCTCGAAAATTCTCTCAACCAATACCATCGGATGGGATATTGGTTTTGACGAAGAGAAACGTGTATACTGATATGACGTAACAAATATTTTGCATCTCTAAAATGGGCATCGGTCTGATATTGGATCTACTGTCGATTAACGATGTATTAAATGTTTTAGTATATATATGTGTGCTCCGATTATTATTATTATTATTACGAATCAATGTTCGAACTAACAAAAGCGGAAGAATGGAAAACTTTGAGGGTGCCGCCATTTACATTTACTGGTATCGCGCAAAAGTATATTATACTAAATTGTCTAACTTGTATTTGACTTGACACTCGAGACGGCATTTCATTTGAAAGCTTAATTCAATCGTTTCTGCCGCGAGTCGTATTCGTCATTAGATTTATCCGTTTGAATTTTCTAACTCCTGACGCTCCCGTCGGGCGGCGCCACTCCCCTTAGAAATTTTCCGACTCTCGTAAACGACGACGGATGTTGGCTCTTTGAAATTCTCTTGAGCGACTTTTGCACTCGTTGACGATTTTAATTTGTGCTTGAGTGTTCCCCTTAAGTGTTATATGTATACACAAAGCGACGACAACGTTGCGGATGGTATTTTGGAATAGAGAGAAAATTAATTTTCTAACCACGTTATGGTAATCAGTATCGCTACGACTTGTTACGTTTTACTGGGTCGATGTTATTGTTAATGACGATGGAGAGCAGTGTTATAGAGATTTTTCAAAATTCAGAGTTACCGAAAAACATTTTTTTATCAACCAACCCGTGACGTCAGAATCACCTTGGGTCAGTAATTTCTATAATAAGAGGCATATCAATGTGTAACGTATTTTCTTGACTCGACGCCGATAGCGAAAATCCGAGAACTAACCTACGTCACCTTTGACCGGCCATCCTTTGTCCATGCATCCGCATGCCAGGCGGCTGCCAGCCGGTTCTTTCTTCGTCGGGAACTGACCAGCCGGTATGACCTGGGAGTTGAGGTGGGTCAGTTCGATTTTGGGAAAACGAGAGCTCCGACGGAAACTATCGGAAGAGACGGTAGCTTAACGGATCCTGTCGATTTTTGGGGACGCGTCAAATCGAGAAACGGGAGTGAACGGTTACGGAGATGCGCGACCGCTCAGGTGTGAGGTAGAGAGTAATAAAAAAAAAGTGCTGCGGAACTACTTGACAACGTGATCATTAACCATCGAGGGAAAAAAAGTGGCCGGTTAAATTAAACAAATTCGTAAAGTGTCTCAAGGTACAATTATCACGTTTACTAAAAACACGTGAAACGCTGGTGTACCGTCTGAAGTGTGTTAATTACGTGACGCAAGTTCTTCGTTTGATGAGGTCACGTTGGCTCGGATGAAAAGTTATAAGAAATGAAGTAGCCACCTAGCGTCGGCAAAGCGTATTAATTTATTAACCAGTCACAGATGGCACTACTCAGACATTTCGTTTAAGCCGTGCACAGCGGTAACGCACTGCGAAAGAGATCAGCTGTGGAACGCAGAAAAGAAAATTGGTTGAGGGGCGGGGAGGAGCGAGGGAGGGGCGAGAGAGGGGAAAAGGGTAAAAAAGGAAAACGGACGCGCAATCCCGAAGACATACGAGGGAAAGTTGGGAAGCTGGAAAGTTGGCTGGCTATTGTATTTTTATAGAGGAGCGCGACTCTATTTCTGAAACATTGAGCAGCCAACTGCCACCAGATTGCGGAACGATCGAACCGTGTGCGACAGCTCGGACCTCTGTACTATATTCGTTAAGTTATCGCCAGTTACGTCACACGGGCTATGCCTTATTTTATAACACGCATTACACCTCGCGAGAGGTTAGGTCAATTTCTCATTGGCTAATGGCGATAACGTTGTTTTAGGTTATGACGGAATTTTTTTTTTTTTTTTTCAATATTACCAAAAATAATTTCAAATTCAATTTTGTTACGCGCTAACTTTTTACCGTCATATGACTAGGCGAATATTCTTTTCGATGTTTTCAAATGACATTTTACATTTTTTCTTCCTCTGCTCGATAGTCACGTCGCCATTAAATCGCGTCTCGATCGTCCGCACGCGAAGCTGCATTTGCATGCGCATGAAATCGCATAAACAATTGGTTTACGGGCAATATCACGGACTACCGGAAGTGACGTGCACTCTCTTTCCGAGTGACAAATTTTATTGGCGGAAATGGAGCCGCTGGAAATGGGATACGTATTTCTTTTAAATTACACGCGGTCTTCTTCTATACGTACAATTTAGCTATCGGGTAAAAGCTTGTATAGACAATTTTGGAAAATCAATCGAATCCGACATGGATCGATGAAAAATTTTTTCTAACATTTTTTTTCACCAAATTCAAAATAATCATTATCGCCGTGACCTACGATCTCAAATATTCAAGTAACCTTGTCTCCCTACAAGCTGTGTGTCCTCGAAAGGTCACAGAGTCCTGACTGCACTTTAATCAGTTCATAACTCAGCCATCATCATACTAGACATGCATACTGACTCAGTTACCGTTTAGTATGTACAGCCAACCAAGCGAGAGAACTAAAGACGAGGGAAAGTTTATGAAGAGGTAGGAATTCTCTCGTAAACCAGATTATTACGTCATAAAACGTTGACTACCCCTTCTTCAAAGTGTTAATTTCGTTATGCTCGAAGAACCAACTTGACTCGACTCTGTTATCAGGAAACGACACCAAAGTTTGTAATCTCTCTCTCAAAAAAAAAAAAAAAAAAAAAAAAATACTAGCACTGATAAGACTTGCAAAATTTTGGCACTATAATTCAAAAAGTATAAGGTATACCCCACTAAAATTGTAAGAAATTAAAAATCGCGAGTGCAGTGACACTCATTCGCACGTGCACGACTTTTAGGCTCTTTTCGCCTTGATTAGTCGTATCTCGCAATTAGCCGCTTGAAAAATATATATATATACATTTGTATCAACTTGGAGTCGCCTCGGTCGGACGCCTACTAGTTTACGCCTCTAAAGCTTTAAGGTTTAATGTTGATGAAGACACACAGTCACAGGGTTAGCCTGGGATTTGAATACCAGATTGGGAATTACACGTGTAAACCCATGAACAGCCCTCGCATAGTAATTTGCGTGAGATCATGAATTAATTTAAGTATTAAATACGGCCGCGAGCCGAAACGGCATACATGACCACATATATATATAAATACAGTACAGACCAAGTCGTAACAAAGACATTACTTTTCGACTTAATGGAAAAGAACTATTATGTCTCCATCGTGCTTGGACTTAATATACACCCGGTATACGGAGTGGGTGAAATTACAATTCAAAAAAGGGTAAAAAATTGTGCTAGCATAAAAAAAAATTTTGCCATCTTAATTGGTCATTGATTTTTTTTCTGTGCGATGCAGATCCTATTGTTGTATGACGTAAGACCCGATGACTGGGTAATTAATGACGATACCCATTATTATAGACGCTCATGTTTTTATCGGGGTTAATCGATAAGTCGCCTGCACTTTTGTAGACTCGTTGCATTGTTGCTGCACTGCACTGTCGTCCTCGGTGCAGATTGGTTGCACAACTGCATGAAAAACGTGCGTGACGTTCGTGACGCTCGTGTCGTTCGAGTGACTTGCCGGGTGGATCGAGCTATGAGTTTTCTCGGAGCAAAAGCAAACAGTGCTTTTCATTTAGGTTTGCTTGACATTACGCTCGATCGAAACGTGGATTCGCATTAATTCGAGACTCGCCGGCGGAAGTTATGTACTCCGAAAGATTTACGTTATGCGGTAGTTAATTTTACGAGGAATTCGTTAGAATGTTAATTATGCAACGGAATGTTAATCAGTGAGGGTCGACGATGAAAAGACTGCAATCAAAATATAGATACCATCGTATCTTATCAGATGATTTTATAGCGATTTATATTATCGATAAGAAAAATTATTTAATTAATTCTCATATTTAATTAACAGTTTTGCATTGATAATGGGATTTAGGTAAATTCGCTGTATGCTTTATATATGTATGTATGTATAGCGATTTTGAACAAAGTTCAAAAGGTCATTCAGAATTTGTTAGATTTTCAAAAGTGCACCCAAAGAATTACCATTGATAAGGCAATGCGAATCGATGACTGCCTTGATAATTGTTACGAATTGACAAAGCGATATAACAATTCGTTTGACGATTGTTTTTCCAGACTGTTTAATGATAAGAGTGCTCGCTTGTTTCGCTTGTTTGGCTTGGGAAACGTGCTCGACGCTGACTGAGTCCTAGGTTTCTTGGTTTACGATTAGGTTAGGTTAGGTCAGGTTAGGTCAGAAACCATCTTACTTATCACTGGTCGTCTTCCCAAGACTTACGTCAGCAGCATTGTATTTTCCCTTGGTCTTATTGGACCCTCGGGCGACACGGTCAATTGTCACTCGTGATAAGAGCGTTCGGAGCGAACGATTCTTCGAAGAAGAGCGCCAAGATTTTCATAAAATTTACGTGACGCGTCGACGTTAGTGTTGAGAATAAAAAATTTTAATATTATTTGTGAAAATAAAAAAAAGAGTTTATCGACAATCGTTATCAATTGTCAATGAAGCAACAAAGTGACTCGATTAATTATCATAACCATAGTGCTGCCATCTACTTAGGAGATACAAAGAAATATCGAGGGAGGATATGAAGGGGTTGAATCGTTATCGAAAAAAATTTTTTTTACTTCTTTTTCTTCTCTTTATCGTTAATTTCTTTCTTGGCCACGCCCTTCATCCCCATGATTCCCCAATGCCCTTTTTCCTTCAACCCCTTTGTTCTCCTTTCTTCAGTGTTCTTGTCAGATGCCTGTAAAAGTGCTCGTGCTTCACTTTCGTTGGTAATAAGAGAAAAAAGATTTTTGCTGACAAAAATAGTTACCATTGTCTTAATTCGTGTGTATATATATATATATATATTATTTCGATATATACAGTTATACATCGGTTGTGAGAATTCAATAAGATTTTTCTCTACTACATTTGACAGAGGCCTCTACTCTAAGAGAATATTTTTCTTATCTAAGAAAAGACGATGGAATCTTGACGCAGCATCTCAAAATGGTACTGGGACAACGTAATAAAGGATTTCGAACTGTGAAGGGTTTCTAGAGACCAATTTCCAGTTTGTAAGTTTCATTGAATGAAAGGGGTCTATCTATACAGTGCTTGGGAGTCTGACCCTTTTCATCCGACAATCACTAACATATTCGTAGCGTCAACTCCCAGCACAATTATGTGATAGTCCCTTGCGGTGAGCAACGAGAGTGAAGGGAATAACTTAAACTGCTAAAAAAATTCTTATCTATACATGTTATTTTTTCATCTCCCATTCCCCTCAGAGATCATCGAACAAACATAGAAGCAGTAACGTGGAGGAAGAGCATGGGTAATATTTTGAGAAAAAAGAATAAACGAACGATCAACAAAAAAATATTGTCCATAACGATCATACGGAAATTTTTGGGTTAGATTAAGAATTTTGTTTGGAAAACTCATATTGCTTTTTGTATTTTTTTTTTTTAAACCTATTCCTGGCCTCAGGTCATCTTTTGAAAATGCTCATATCTAAAACATGAATCGCTGAAATACGAAGACGGATATCCATTCGCAATATCGTTACGTTCGATTGATTATTCATCGCACGATCAGGTGTTGGGCGAGGCGAATAGAGCTAAAAAATTTACAGGTAGTTTCGTCATACGGCACGAAACCCGCGAATGCTTTGTAAGACCGGGGTAAAAATTCTTGGCAAGTAGGTAAAAAAAAAAAAAGTCCCTTTTTGAATAAAGCCAACGAAAAATACGAGGCTGCGGCAATTCATTGAAAATTCCATCTGAAATAAAGCGCAACACGACATTCGATAAAACGTAATGAGATTCAGGCGCAGACTCCCTATACTCGGTTGGACGTAACTTTTTTTACAATCCCCTCTACCCTGCTCCCATTGGCACACGCAATATGAAAAAAAAGTGAACCGCGTCGTTCTTTTTGAAAAATTTTAATAATTATAGAGAAAGGCCAAGAGAAGTTTCGTTACGGGTCAGACGAGATAATCCGTCTTACAGCATCCCTTCGGGAGATGAACTGATGATTACGTGACTTTTAAATAAAGCGATGGGAGACGTCATCTCGGATGCAAAATTTTATAGGTCGACGAGTGCAACGTAGTTGGAAATCCAATTGCATCCTGATTGGTCCGGTTGCTTGATATATAAGTAAGTGGGAGACGTGGAAGACGCAGCATCCTCAGGACACGAGATGAAAATTTATTTTGCTCCATAATCCAAGTGGATACCTTCCCTCTTTGATATACCTGGGTTAAGAAAACGTGCGGCTGTCCGTGAAGTTTCTACTCAGCCAACGTTCCAACGTACTTACGGCCTTAGAGAGCCCAGATAGTACGTACGTACACGTACAGCATCTATCCAGCGAAAAGTTTCATGCATGGACCAGCCACGTACGCTGCTCCGTCACGTACTTGGAAACGTATGATACGAAACAAGCAACTTGCTCGCAATTTCTCTGGAAAGAAAGAGACTCGACGTTTAGCTATATATATATATAGTACGTAGCTCTTCCCGACGTAAGAAAAACGTGACGATCATTTACGAGGGTCAAAGGTCAACCTGTATAGATAAACTCCACAAACCTCGAGGAGCGTTAACCTAACCGTGATAAACAATGATAACAGTCTTAATCTTTAATATAGTCATTATTATTATTATTTCATCAATTATATCGCGATACTCGATAAAGATGAGCTTGGAACTGATAGGAGATTAATTATTTTAATTTTTATCTTGATTCGGAGCAGTGTCGTATTTTTGATTTTAATTAAAATAAATATTATTCCGATCCATATTGCAAGTAGATATATACTTTAGTACACAGACTGCATTGAGGTTTATGTATTAGTCAAGATCATGAAATATATTTATATAAGAAGAATATTGTCAGGCATTCGTATACGTGTATGTAATTCAACCGTGATTCTCTGGGGAACAACCAGCACACAGCGTCCCGACGCTGGGCGTCCCTTGAAGCTGATATCACAATAGACCGACTTAAGCTAGTGCGCAACTATAGTATGTTTTCCATGAAGCGAAATGTTATCCACTTTTAAGTCGAGTTACGCGCGTTTCTCAGGTGCAGTAGAGGGAGTAGCTAATAAATCAGACGAGTGTCTAGAGGGGCGTTAAATTTTGATAAAATGTCTGCCGTGCATACGACTTCTTCCACTTCGTTAAAGTTACAACAAGAATTTTTACGTTATCTCACGAATAGCACGTGGCACAGTGTTGTTGTCGTACAAGAATATTTTAGCCGATACAGTCTGTAGTAGAAATCGATAAAGATTGACTTATTATTTTTTTTATCCCATAAAATCAAATTATTACGCTCGATCGTACGAGTAAGGTGTGGCTGAACAAATTGCTTATGAATATTTTATTATCGATATTATCAGTGATAATTACCTTAATCAACTGGTATAATTTCATTGCGCGTTCCATTATCCAAGAACATAATCAGGGAATTAAATAGAATGACGTTGTCATTCGAAATTACGTTCATCGAGGGAAAAGCGTGTTTCGCTCGTCAGATAATATTATCCGCCGTATGTTGACCATGCGAATTGATATGCCCAATAAAGCAGTTAAAACTTGTTATTGATAAGCATGGTCGTTGATTCACCAATCACATATACAGAGTAGATCCAAAATCAAAATAAAATAATTCAAAATCATGTAA
Organism: Calameuta pallipes; assembly: GCA_030142375.1. Taxonomy (NCBI): domain Eukaryota; kingdom Metazoa; phylum Arthropoda; class Insecta; order Hymenoptera; family Cephidae; genus Calameuta; species Calameuta pallipes. The sequence continues at coordinate 1,351,965 of JARQSW010000366.1, forward strand.
AATTATACAAATTATGATATAAGGTAAAATGTCTATTTCGAATCGGGTCCCAATTGACATTTTTTTAAAATTTTTAATCTTCGCAACCGGAGCTATAGGTATGGTCAAAGATAAAAATTGCATCTACAAACGACGCAGTCGGTTTGGAAGACGTTAAAAAAATGTTCATCTAAATTAGAATCTGATACGAAATAAGCACTTTACCATATATTTTTTCGCGATAGATAAAATCCAAGCGGTTATAAATGCAAGTGTGTGTATATGTGTATATATATATACAAACCGTTCCGGACATTATGATTATTTCTTTCACGTGCAACGCAATGCGAACATGTCACGCCATTGTAATTTGAAGTATAAATTTTCTTTTTTTATTCCGACATTCGCCAACCGGCACGACAGAGTGTCTCGCTCCTTTCGCAATTGAAGTACGCGCGCACGAATTTAACGTTCATTTCGCATGACGTCACGCGACCACATTGAATAAAGATATCGAGATAGGTAAAAATAAAAACCGAAGAAGAAAAAAGATAATCAAAAGTGGCCGAACCATTGAAATCCAAAAGGAACGGGGCGCGTCGTTGTTCCCGTAAAGGAATAACAATGCGGAAGAGTTTCGGGCGTCCCGACGCGTGAGCGTAATCCGCGCGTTCGCAAAAAAAAAAGGCGCTGACCCGACAACGACGTCGGTAACGTTAAAGAGGAACGGCCATTACGCGGGCAACACAACGTATGCAGCCACCGTCATTAGCATAGATAGTGTTTTGTTTTTCATTCGCCAAGGAAATGGCGACAGCGTTATTTCAAACTGAAGTGGCTTTTAGGGAAATTGCCCGCATCGCCAGTTACGTCTACCTAAGTGTACATTATGAAGATATTGCGGCGTCTGGGCGTGAGGCTGACCTCGCACGGATTCTTCTCACTGTAAATTGACGAACGTCATAGTCGCCATTTTCAAGCACATCGTACCATGATCGATAAAAAAATCGAGATAAAAATCATTAATAAATTATAAAAAAGCTCGTTCTCCTATCTGCATTACCATCCGTCGATAAGCCTTGGTTCGCGTCCATAGATTTTTATTTATCCATTATTTTTCTTTTCCTTCCCTAGACTACTATCTAAATCTGCGATAACGAATAATTTACGTACTCGTTACTGCGCGCGCATAAGTACGGAGCTTTCGCGTGCTCTAAGTACAGCGATACTTCGGTAGGTAACACGTATAATATACAGAGAGTCTAATTCTCGTTAATTACAACCCTCTTACGACACAAGGTCTTTTGGTTACAGAGAGACCAAAGGTGAGCGTTAATAACGAGAAATAGAGGTAGACTCGACTTGGTTATTTATAACCTAAAAAAAAGGTCCTCGATACGAATAAAAAGAATTGCCGAGTCGTTGAGGAAAAAAAAGAAAATATAAATAAATCCTTTAAACGTACGGACGTCAAAGTTCACCGGTAAGAGTTAGCGCGTACGTCTTGACGAATGTTAAAACGCGTCTTCCGTGTTGAACCGGCGAAGGTAAAAAGTTTTCCTTTATGGCGCAAGTTTCGTTGCAACATTTTCTCGCGTAGACACGAGTATCACGACTCGTCAGTGGAGTATTATGCATTTAAAGTTTTCATCGTGTTAAACCCCAGCCCTTCCACTCCCCATTTCCTTCTGCCGCTTCCTCTTGGTTCCGCGAGTAACGACACTAGCGCCACCATCGTCAACCAATGTCCCCACAGTCGCCGCTACGTTTTCACGGCATCGTAAAACTTCCAAAGCGTCGACTGCTAAGTGCCGAGTGGTTAAAGTTGTTAGCTTGATCTTACTTTTCGCTGAAAATAACTCGAGGCGTATTAAACACTTCCGTTATGCACGAGTAGGGATCACGGCAAAAGTGCAGACTCCGTCGAACCCGAGGACGTATTTGGATACTTGTTTTTTCGTATCTTCTTATTCTTTCAAATAATAAAAACAACACGGCGTCCGTATCTCGAGAGCAAATAACTCGTTATCTTTGTCAATTTTTTTTTTCTCAATTTTCAAACTCACCAGTCGATCGGTCGGTTTCATTGATTTTTTATTAAAATTTATAACGCGATATCGCCTTGCGAATTAACGGGATAACGTTTCAATTTGTTAATCGGGCCAAATTGAATTTTCGTTTAATCAGATTGATTAAATTGATATGCGTTTTCGATGCTGTTAATTAAAAACGCTTCTGCACGATGCGATCGCGTTATTGAGTGCCGATATGGTGTATCGATTACGAAGAGGGAAGCTTACTTTTAACAAGTATCGAAATACGTTTGACAGATCTAACTGAGGTGTATATGTATAATCTATGTAGTATTGATGAATCGCATCGGGTATCAACCACAGTCAGATACATTAATCAACTCAATTAATTGCGAGATCCCTGAGTGAGTTAGGTGAACTTTAGCGAGCTCAGTTCTGTGGTTAAGAGGTCGATATATCATGGCCGACTTGGTTCCTGCCTGCCCTACTGGCTCCGGCTGACTACTCGCCCGCCTTGTTCTACTGCCGGACCACTTCAACTTCTTAACAGTTCGAAGTAATCGATCGCTCTGATTCGAAGCTTTTCTTACGTACCAGTGAGCGAAATTGCATTCGACTGATACAATTAATAAGGGATGCATTAATTATTGACATTAGCGTAAATTGAAAAATTTTTTTTGGTACCGATATAATTAATTTTTTTCCCCTCGTTTTTTGATCTTATTTTTTTGTAATAAACATTTCCTTGTACGCGCGCGCGTTTGTGGTGTGTGTAAAATGTATTTGCATCGATACAATTATGTATCGATGGGGGATTTTGGAAAAATGGATAAAAAAAGAGGTGGGGAGTGGCGATAAATACAGCGCGGCGGGTGGCTGTATTTTTAAGAATGGACAGAATGGAGAGAGAGTAAGAGAAAGAGGGAGAGAATAAAAGAAAAGGTAAATGGGGAGGATACGCCCAGACAAACGGACAGAGATAAATCTGCTTTTTCTTCGATTTGCTATTTTCTTTTTTCCTCCTCGTCCTTTCCATTCCCCCAACTTCGCCAAATCCGAGTAAGAGTATTTCTTCGATCTTTTACGACTATATCTGTTAAACCTCTTTTCACCAAAAAAAAAAAAAAGGAAATAAAATCGATATCACTTGCCGAGTGAATGGTTTGATTGCGATATTTCCATTAAAAAAATGTGCAATCAAAAACGATATTGTTATGAGAATAAAAAAAGTGCTGGTCGCATCTACATTGAAACGCTAATAGACAAAGTTCCCTGATAACAATCAATCCCAAACTCACGTATCTGGCGTAACTTTCAAGTCCCATAATAACGGTGTATCCAGGAATTGAAAATTCACCTTGATGAGTTGTATACGTATATCCCTGCGGTGGTAACGACGAGATGGAGACTAGGCAAGGATAGTCGGTATTCCAATTCATCCCTTGGAAACCTGACGCGGCAATTAATTACCGTGTAATTAGTATGCAAATGTGACGTCTAGTTCCTCACTCATATAGACTTACAATTAAGAGGGAGTAGTTCGCCGGTTTGAGGTTATCCGGTGGGTCTGCGCGCGCAAGATATTCCCAGCATCCGAACTGTGTTTATACACGGTATAACACACAGCTCCTTGAATCCGGAGACGTGTCCCCAGTGTTTCTGGAATTCGCGTTAAAGATCGGAACACAGGCAGCCATGCATCCTGGACCAAGTTGAGATCTTGAGATAAGTCCAGAGTACCGTGACTGTTCCCGACAATGATTCAGGAATCCGACTGTTTCGTACCAACGTGAGCTACCCCGGATCACTTCCTCTGATTAAACAGAGACTGTTTCCCTCTCGACCCTTCCCACCGCGACCGCTCATCTGCGACGTCCCGACGCTTAGCGTCCCCACACCGTAACATTCCTGCTGAACGATCCGTACGTAATTTTCGATAAAAAAATAATAATAGAATCCCTCTTTTAACGGAGCACGTATCAAGTGGAATGTGAAAAGTTCCCTCTCGTTGACGAAGATCTATCGACGTCCCGACGCCCGCCGTCGAGAATCTTCCTTCGACCGGAAGATTTTTGCCGCAACGTGCGGTGAGGATGCTCGCAGAGTATCTGCCAAAAATCCGTCAACCACTTTCAGCGTAAATGAACTTTTCGAAAGCTTTGGTAACCCCTTTGACAGATGTCAATTTCTGTTGGAAAAGAGACAAAGAAAAAGTTTTTTTTTTTCAAAATTCATAAAAACTTGGAATTTTCAATTCTTGTATCGTCCAGGTTCACGCGTGAACAACGAACTGTGAACTTGCACTGAATCCGGCGCTGCGACGTAACGCTGTAACTTCTTCGGGGCTAGTTTTCATGTAGTTTGAAGAAACAGTGTAGTTAGGTGGATACCAGCATATACTCCATGGTATTGGCTCCATTGTCGAAGGTTCGTGACCTAACGTTGCTATCGGACAGCTAAACGGATTGCCGACTGCCAAGTATATGTATACTGTAGTACACCCGATAGATATAGATATATAGCTAAGGTTGTTTCCAATTCTCAAGTGTCGCCTCTGGCAATGAGAGAAATTTATTTACGAGAGAGCCAGACGCGATTCTTACGGGTCTTGAGAGACCAACTATTCTTACAAGACTTTAATGCGGTCGACGGAGGAATTCAAATTTTTTTTTTCGTTTACTCAAAATTAGCATTCTTAATTCACTGAATTTTCGTTCGGTGAAAAATACGAAATAAAAAAAAATTATCAATTTTTTCTCCTTCTCCGCATTTTTCTTGCGATTACTTCATCGACAGTATCTCGGTGCATGATCTGCGGTTTGGTTACGGATGATCACCGTAGGTCAAAGGTCAATCAATACTGCAACTCGGAGCAAAATATTGATATTAATCGATACGACGAGTATTAGAAATTTTTCAAAAATTCAAAATAGCCAAGAATTTTTGAACACTTCGTTGTATTTTTAACAAAATTTTCTTATCTTGTTATCATTGGCGAACAAATGAAACGTAACGAAAGAAATTATTCGTATTCCACGGGTGACTAATTGAATAGGGATTTGATTGAAATTGCCGATTAAAAATTAATTGTCCCGCTTAATTTATAATTATCGGGTGGATTATATTACGTAACAAGGTAAATTAAGAGTGATAGAATTGATTGACGTGTAAATCGCCGCTCATTAATTACACGTTCGGTAAAAGCAGCGCGATGCAACAAATACGCGCCCGAAGAAAAAGACTAAGCGGCTCAAGAAACTTTGAGCACCGGGTAGTACGTAATTAATTCCAACATTTTTCGTGGTTAATTACAGGATCTTTTTAAACGTAATTATACCGTCGGATCGCGAGACACAAGAAGCCGATATAAAAAGCTGACACGTGGCTTAGCAACGTAACTGGATTTGACTCCACCGTCCTTACGATGGACACCGTAGAAAAAAAAAATAAAAAAAATACACAAATTTCAAAAAAACAAAATCCTCAATAATGAAAACCAGACTGCAAGGTACCTATACGATTTGATAATATCGAGAAGAGGAAAAATGAAAATTGAATAAAAAAAGATAATTACATAAAACTTTCCAGCAAACAATAATAGTAGCAGCCATTTTGTAAAGGTTTGCACAGTTTTTGACACCTTATCCGAAGAGCTCATAGACGGTACCGCGTAGTCTGATATCGCGAGGGTAAAATGCGTCCCGACGCCTAGCGTCGTAACGTAGCTATCGAATTGAATGTTGTTTGCAAGGAAAACGCAGAAGGAAGAGGTTGAGGATGCTTTTAAATTTTTATTCCCATGCCATAAGACGAGAGTGATGCTTGAGTCAAGACAGAGGCGTCCTGACGCCTGGCGCCGGCGTCCTCGCGGCCATCCCCCAACTTCTCTCTTCGGTCGTCTGCACCCCTGGGATAAATCATATCATACGGGACCCTTGAGATATCGACATTTTATGTAGCTAAGTTTTTGGATATAAGAACTACATAAATCACTCTCTCTCTCTCTCTCTCTCTCTCTCCCCCCTATATGATTCACATACGATACTATAATATATATATATACATATATATATATGTATATATGTGTGTGTATATATATATATATCCCACGATATTACGTATTTATACGTTGTCATATGCAGCGTCAGTCAGTGTCGCATAAATCTGAAAAAATATCGCACGTGCACAATACTGTGATTTTGCGTTTATAAAAAAAATTCATATCACGGTATATCATCAAATCGCATTGAATAATTGTTGTCACTTTTTCGCGATACTGATTAGTCCGGGTGTGTGAATTTGCTGTTTTTGACATATAGGCTTACTAACCGCCTGACGGATATTGACAGATGTCAAACGAACAGAAACCAAGGGCTGTAGACATTTTTATTTAAATTAATGATGATTAATATCAGAGTGAGTTTAATTTATTCGAATTAATTATTTTTACGAAGACGATCGTCAGTTTGAAAAAGTGCCGATGTTAATTGGTTGCTCGGTAAAAATTGTATTTTTCTATGACAGATATACACAGTACGAAATTGTATTTGTTCCTGTAAAAATTAATTATTTATAAATGGGCAAATAAAATTTTCCCAAATTAAGTGATTTAAAAATAAATCTGTGTGAATTTGTGGTTTTACAGATAACCCGATAAGATCATAATTATTTAATTTTGTCTTATTATATTATTATATAAGTGTTATTTGACTGTGTTGCTAAATATATCCGTTACTTTCAGTCGTGCGCGCGTTTCGCGCTGATATTATAATAAATTATCGATCATCTGCAGGAAGTCTTGGTAAAAGTTTCGATTTAGAAGAGTAATCTCCTATTGATTTCGAAGAATATAAATTGTAGTTGAATTTCTTATTGGAATTTTTTCTTCTTTTTAAATTTAATCAAACGTCATTCCACATTGACGTTATGTACGAGCTGATTTATCGAAGAAAGAGCAATTTCCATTTCCACAAGTTTCTTTGTGCCTCTCGACGACCCGCGAGTGAGGCACGTTTTTATTCCTTAGAATTTTGTAATTTAAGTGATTTCCTGTTACGTGCTTCTCCACATACACGTGCCTTTTCCACTCGTAAATTGCCGCTACGAGTATTACCTGCATGCCCATTAGTTTACCTACATCGACAAAGAGTCACTTTTTTGTTTCAAAATCCCCTTAAAAAATTGAACATTTTTCGAATGTAATTAAAAATAATTTTTCATCTCCGAAACATTTGTCACCCCCATCTAATCGACGACGAGTACAGAGGAGTGTTATAAAAAACGATAAATATATCGAAAAGCCAAAATAATTATTAATTGCAATTTCAAAATTTATCTAAATTCTTATTTTCATCCATTCGAGTCAAGATTCTCAGTAACAGACAGAATCTTGGTCCAACGAGAGGACCTTCTTTTTCAAGGAATCCCGTCTACCAGCTGTATATCTGTATACACCGTGCACCATAGGCACCGTATTCCATGGGGGCTGATAGCAGCCAGTCGGTTATGCTGCGTAGGAAAGGTAACGTAGGCAGCTGAGACAATTGGGAACAGTCTGGCTATTAGTGACACACCACGGAACCCAGCCGCAATACGCTCCGGCGAACAACTGGCTGAATTACTTATGCACATTAACACGAGTTTTCGCCAAGCGTGAGTATTTATTGCCTCGGAAGCTGTAAGGATCGAATTACGATGCTCTGGCTGCAGCGCTCTGCCTATTAACGAACAGTGAATAGTAAAAAATGTTCAACGACCGTTTACTTGATATTGGATAAAACCTTTTGTTTCAAACGCAACGATTACGACTTGGCGTAATTTTTAAAATACTTTTCAAAAATTTTCACACACGCAGATCATACGTGCGACACACATACGATTGAATGCCTGTAAATTAATTCGTCTCCAGTAACGTGTTTACCCGTGTGTATACACCGACCGTCTGAACAGTTTCCAGCTTCGGTAATGTAAACGCCTGTTTTCAGGTTATGACGTCACTACCGGAAGTGTTCCTTGCAGTTATCCCAACGGAGCATATATCCCTCTTCGTGGTTTACTCGCGAGGCTTCAAGACTCCAGGGACCGGAAGTAGTTTGCACATGGTTCGCAGTTGAATGAACGGCCAAAAAAAGGTCAAAAATATTTTTTTGAATGATACGTTGCAATTGGAAAACAAAATTAAGAGACTCAACGTTGCCAGGCATTTTTTTTCTTATTCTTCTGCATCTTTCGAGATCCTGAGTGACGTAGGAAGGCGACCAAGCCTCCGCAGGCACTTACGAAGGTATATAACCGAGATATATCACAAACTTAATATTTTTGCCCACCCCTCTTCAAGCGTCGCCAAGTTGCCCGAGTTATAAAGTTACAAATTGCCTAGTCTCAAATTTAGCGAATGCCTCACCCCCCCCCCCCCCCCCCCGATCAACCCATCATTTTCCATGAGACCTCTCCTCCTCTCCTCGACCCCCTCCGGCCCTGCTCGCCCCCCCCCCCCACCCTCCACGCGGCTTCACTGGTACCAGCATCCAGCTTACCCATAGTCCAACCAACCCCCACGTATTTGCGCCCCCCCATGTATCCTCGCTCTGTATTCCAAGGCACGGCCCTGATTATCTTAATAGAAAACACAAACACGCTTTAATGTATACCATCGATATATCACTGGGCTAGAGTAACGCCGGAATCTAGCCTGTCGTGCCGGCGGAACAAAAACTAGGTTAATGCAGCCTTGTAACATGGCTGCGCTATTAGCTACTACCAAGTACTGGTACCTGAGTGCGTTTAAAGCAGCGCGTAAACAATTTCGCAAAAATATTTACGAATCTGTATACGGACATATTAATTTTATTACTTTAGTTTTTAGGACGTGACAAGAGTAGCCATCTTGTTTTTTTTCTTAATTTGTGTAGGAAGGAATCGCGAGGCACGGTCGATTGATTTATTAATTATTTATAGATTGCTCGTAACGCATGTGCAGAGTCTTTTTCATGAGCTTTTGGAAATCTGGGTAATTTTAGAGTAGTTTCATTTTACGCCGTTGCGCTAGACAAAACACTAGCGGTTAACACGTTGACCGACCGGGTCAAGTATATCTGCTCCGGGGCCCAAGGTGGCGGGTCGTCGCGACCCATGTCTGCGGAAACGTAGCTGTCACCCATATACGGCTGACGTGGCGTTCAAAGTGGTAATAGACGGTTGAAAATTGTCCTGGCGACAAAGAATTTTAGGCCTAAAATTTCGAGGGTCGCGAACGTCTGTCAAACTTACGAAACGATTCTGGGCTTCGGATAGCTGAAACGTCTGGTAAACCTGATTACCGGTTGAACGGTGGATGCCAGATAAATTGAGTACTTTTGGCTGCTGCCACGTCGCTCACGCGCACGTCCACTTGGCACGTGGAATTTATACGTACTTTGGGAATGATTAACTCGGCGATTCTGCAAAGCAGTGACGTAAGGTATCAGTGTAGGTTACATGGGAAAGTGTACAGTTGACGTCAAAAATTTTACGTACTGTTAGGATCTGATTGAAATTGGAGATTTGCGCGTTGATGCGAACGTGAGATTTTTTCTTTGAAAATTCGACGCGATTCGATTGCGAAATCCTCGTAAATTCATTTCGAATTAAACTATCGGGTTTTATACTCCGCGTCGCCGTAGCCGTTCGATACGTTGACTGTGATCTGTACGAAATTGGACGCTGTAAGGTAAAATTGAAAATTTTTCAAAATTCACCGTACACCCGTTATAAGCGTATCGATCGCTATCAAGTCAAAGGTCAGACGCGTGTTAGCTGAAACTCGAAAAATTTTTCCTAGATCTTCAGTTGCGTTTCGCATTTCGTATTTTCAAAGTACCACGAAAGAGCTATAAAAACGCACCTTTCCGCTTAGCCGTGTTGCCGCCATGTGTGAACACCATTTTCAGCTTATCACATGTTCCTGACTTATGTTACAGTCGTGACAGACCAGCCCCCCTCGCCGTAAGTTCTGAATCCAATAACAAGAGATTCAAAGGCAAATATTTTTTATTTACAATTTTTTTTTATTTCATCCTAAATTTTGTAATACGCACAGAAAAAAGATTTATCTGTGACTCTGTTAAATTATACAGATTCGGTACAACATCCAGAACAAAAAGCGTGTCCAATATGAATAATTTACAAGAGCTTTTTAATTATTATTTTACCTTAACCCCTCGCACCCCAGACACAGAAATCTCCTTACGTTCAGCTTCGACCTGAATGTCCCAGACACTCAAATTTATACCGATATTACGTACCGACTTTACTATAGGTACTATATATAGCAGTACAAAATAGAAGCACGCGAAACGTTATAAAAAAATTTTAATTTGAACTCAGAAAAAGAAGCCTAGTCTCAGAATTGATCTACGATTATTTTTTCTGCATTATATACGCATTCCGAAATTCTGTATTAGCACGCATAGCATATACAAAAAATAATTCGAAATTGCTGAACGATGGCTGCGCGAAAAATTCGAAGCGCGAAGGATCAATACAATTTATATATGCAGACTATACCATAAAATGCGTGTATATGTGTACATATACTATAGGAAAAAAAATTTTCTTAGATTTACAGTGTCTGCTTCTACCTTCGTCTTCGATTGAACGTTATTAAACGCCTCGGGGCGTAGATGCTACAATCTTTCAAGTACGATACTCGGCGGGCACGTTCTTCGTGCCACGAAGCAAGAAAAAGAACAGAGAGTGAAAAAGAGAAGAGAAAAAAGTGCTAGAGGGCAAAGTAGAAACTCAACAGACTCACTCGGGAGGGATGCGGTAGCAAGTGCGGAACGTGTAAAAGACGATGATGAGACTTGGACTTAATCACCCTTTAGATATATATATGCTGTTTTTGAAAAGACTTGTAAAATGGTAGACGGTTAAATTCGAATCCGATACATTTCACGAACAAATTATTCGGCACCGTTGCCATTTTCTACTTTGACTCATAATGGCGGCAGCACGACGAGTCCGATCTGTAACGTTATCAGTGAATTTTTAATTTTTTTTTTACTCTCAAAAACTCGTTTGATCACCCCTCAGTAATTTTTTTTTGTAAAACTCGTCACTACCGATTTTTTCTCGAGTTTCTACCAAGAGCATTGTATGCACAATAATCATATTTCTTCTAAACCCTCGTGAAGAAGTTATCGCGCACGTGGTTTAGGCACTTCACGTATGTCAACGGCGGAAGTGCGTAAATACACAAATTGTCATGATTTATAGTTTCGCCTTACTAAAAACCCACCGCGAGTTTCTGGCCTCTATAGGCCGTATGGCGTTAAACCGAATTTCCATGAAATTCTTTTTGTCCACTTCCTTTTTCATTTTCAATCCCACGCACGCACATGCTCGCATGTGATATTTATGTGAAATATAAAGATTGGCAGTTTACGTCAAACAGTAAAAAATGTACAAAAACGCAATACCGTCGTTTGCGACAGTAAAAATGTGTGATACAAAATTTTCCAAAAAACGACTATTATTTTGACTTATTTCCGATAAAAAAAAAAACCTCCAATCATTAGTACGACCGAGTATCGCGCGTGACGTCACTCCACTGAAAGATACTTCGGCGCAACTTGTTATCCTTAATGCGATCGTAAATTGGTCCAATTGCAGTTGCGGAATGTTCACAGTTGCGCGTGTCTTCGTCTGCATCTGTTTCTTCGCGCGAAACGATTCCGCGTCCCACGTTTAACTGCAGCAGCTGCGTTCAGCGTTAAAACGCCGAACGCTCCAACGTTCGTACAGAAAAATCCTATTTAAAAGTTCCCAAAGTGCTAATACCCGGTACACCCGATATAAGGATGCACCCGACCCTCCCCCCCCCCCCCCCGTGCAAAGCTCATTAGTCACACGAGACCTTTATTTCCTTCGCCCCCGACGATCTTCGCGTAAAATCCAATCCGAAAGAAAAATACCAAAGTAACAAGTACCAGTGGTTAACGACGCGAATCCATCATTCCGTCGGGACGCCGTTAGCCCTTGCAGCCTCTTATCACAATCCCGTCTGCGTACCTTAACCAATTAACCCACATACCGCCTTAACCTTCGAAGAACCAAAAGACGTTACAACGTCCCAAAAGTGACGTCTAACATATACAGGGCTGCATCCCCTTTTGTCTAATCACCTTAGACCAGGTCAGGTTCGACCAGACTGCCATCTAAACCAACACCGATAATCTCAGTTGACCTAAACAGTGTCTGGCTACCAATCGGCCGTATCTACTGACCAAGTGACTCAGGTCCATTCGTGGTCAGACGGGGTCTGTAAGGGAAATAAAAATTTGAATTAAAAAAAAAATGGCTGCTACCTTTCGCTTTCTTCCGTCACGAGAGATCTCGAAGATTCGGCACGGCGGGATGGAAGATCCAGATGGCGCTGCTGTTCCCTGGGGAAAGTTCTGACCGAAAACAAAGACGGGTGCAGGAACCTTGGCTGCAGCGACACTAGAATAGAATGCAGAAGGCATAGAGCTGGTACGTGGACAAGCGTATTTCCCAATTCGAGGACGACCCTTGTTCCAACCTCCCTTCAGATACTGAATGCTCGAGTTCGCATGGCTGTTCCTCTTGTCTCGTTACTTCCGCGTTAACGTTACTTCCGCGACCGGACGTGCCTGACGCTTATTACTCGTGAATCCGAAGAGATAATGTGATCGAGCTTCGCACTGTGCACCAATTGATTTGACCTTTAGGTCAAGAGCCTTAAAATAATTGTCAGCCGGTGATGCTTGAGAAATTTAATCGCAGTGACCTTAAGGGCTGTTCCAATTAATTTTAACATTAAATATTATCACCTGATCCACACCTGAACGGGTCACACCTTTGACTTTATTTTCGATCCTATCCCAAATTGGATCGATCATCAGCCGTTTCGATTATCTCAAAAAAATATTTTTATTTATCCTTCAAAATTACTGTCGGATATTGAATATCGTTTTTTGCGAAATAAATCGTCCTCCCGTATATACCTCATATATCCAGTGTGACGTCAAATTGAAAATGGTAACAAATAAGCGTCTACCCGGTATACGTAAAGGTCGATGTGCGTGGATAGTGTCTACGTGTAAGGACGACAGTGGATTCAGTGAGTAAGTAATCGGACGGGACGGGCTCAATGGTTGAAGCTTCATACGAATGACGTATTATGGGTTAGGTAAGGGAAACCGGAAGAGGGTAGCGCGATTGATTCAGAAAATGGTGAAGGTAATCTAAATGGACCTGAAAGAAGAGAGTGAATATTGAAAGATAAAAAACAATAGAAAAATTCTAAATTTACGATTTTTCGATTGATAACAGATCGATAAGATTTGACCGATAATTGAACACGGCCGTGAATCAATTAATTTTATTCATCTCCATCCCAATTATTGATTATCGTACGATTTTGCCTACTCGTCATCCACCCAAAATCGACTTCCGGTTTACCGTGACGCAGTGGTTGGGTTTCGCGAACGGGAGAATTCAAGAATGCAAGCGGAAGTGCAACGGCGCCTTTCATTCGCGCGGAGTATTCAATTACCAGGCAGAGCCAATTAATGTAAAAGTAAACTTCTTAAGCTCTTAAGCCTCCGATCCACTTCTAGTTTGTTTCAGACTTGTGATTACATTTTCCTAAGCGCTCGTAGCCCGTGTACGGTCGCGGTAATCGAATTTACCGCTGGTCGCCATCTTTCTAGCAATTCGTCCAAATAATTATTCCGTGGATATGCAGGAGCGCGGGATATTTAAATTTTCCCAAAAAAAAAAAAAAAGAAAACACTCCAATCTCCATAACCAAATTACCAAAAATTACATTTACATGACATCCAATGTATTTCCGTGTTATTTCGAATCCGCAAAGATTTCTCGATCCTTTTTTATCTTTCGTAAAAAAAAAAAAAGAAAAAAAAAGAAAAAACGTCTCGCTTATCAATGGAATTTACTGGGAAAATACGTGACCGTGCTTTCCTCCCTATACTCGGTTTTACCTTTATTTATTTGTATTTTTTGCTCTCCTCCCCTATTCTTTTCTCTACTCTTCTTCAACCTTCTTACTGCCCACTCAAAGATAATCCTAAGAATACTGTGACAAAGGACTCTGTCCATCCGGTTATACGTACGGAAGCTGGTGGCATATCTATATATGAAATGGCGTAGCAATGTTTTATATCGATAAGACAACATAAAGCAGCGAAACCTATAGTCATTATGGGTACCCTATACGTGCGATATTGAAAAAATATTGTCCACCAGAAGATAAGGGATTTCCCCTATTTGGGGGACTCGTAAGTGTCCGAAATTGACCTACGATCCAAAATGTCTATATAGAAGAGGTGGCGCCACTGTCCTTCGCACCAGACAAACGTATCGCTTATAGAAATGCGTAACGTAATAAGTGGCCCGTGATGTCGTTACTTATCACAAAAAAGCGACACCAAATTGCAATTTCATTAGACACCAAGATAAATAAGAGAACCAAAGAAAAAATAATAATTTCTTTTCCAATTTCAAATCGTTTTCTCATCGGACAAATGACTCGAACGTCGTCGCAGCTTGACCTGCTCCAAATCCATAATCATAATATTATCACTTACACGCTACGCGACGCTATCAAATGTATCAGTACGAATTTTTGAGTTACATAATATCTAATATAATTTTTCAAAATATCATCCAGGTCACGTGCAGAAAAAAAATTACAGTGAAGTTTCGGAGAATGGAGTTTTCAGAAGTGTTATAAGGGTGGTACCCTCCCCTCCGCACGGTCGAAAAGACAATGGAAGGTAGAAAGAAAAATAAAAGAAGAAAGAAAATGTAAAGAAAGGAAAAGAGAAAGCATCCGTGATTTTTTGGTTTTACTGTCGTGACCCCTCGCTCAACCCCCCTAAACTTTTTTCACATTTTCTTCGCGGTTTTCGAGTAGTCGCCGTTACTTGCTGGCTCAAACAACTAACGATAAGTAGGTATAGCCACAACCCACATCCGACGTCAGACACTGCAGAATCGCGTTGGCTGGTCTGAACGGTTAGCTGCCGTTACCACTGGCGCACTTTTTCCCGATTGTTCCGCTTCGCGAAAGCTCTAAGTCACTCCGTGGCGAAAGAGTGGTGCTTAGCATAGAAAAGCCATAAAGTAGACAGCGCCGATATAGAGATAGTCCTGAATGATGCTACCCTTATAATTCACACGGGGATGAACGACCAATGAGAATAAAGCCTTAGAGCCACTTCGTGTATTTTAATCACGACTCTTGGAAACTGTATAACCGTATACACGTGCGATAACGAAAGTAAGTGTCCCTTTACTGGAAAAAAAAAAAATGTCACGATATATCGTCACATCGTACCGAATGACTGTTGTGACTTTTTGGCGATACTGATTAGTCGGGTGTGTGAATTTTCTCTTTTTGACAGATAACCTTCAGTAAAGGCATGACGGATATTGACAGATGTCAAACGAACAGAAACCTAGGGCTGCGGAGAGTTTTAGTTAGATTGACGATGTTTAATACCAGGGTAAGGTTAATGCTTTTTGTACTGCGAAAAATAAATAAAATACAGATCGGAGGGAGGCTGTGACTGATTTATCAGAAGATGTAATGGCAGTGCGATAGTGCATATCAATTAACAATAAGGTTTCAGCACTAAACAGGAAAAAGGAGATAATATCGCAAAATTGAACCGTTGGTCAATTTTTAATTGAACGATAATATACTACCACTTTGAAACTGATTTTAGCTGAAAAATCATAGAATTAACTGTAAAATAGGAATTTAGCTGGTTTTCGAAAAACGCTAGCTTAAATTGATTTTTCGTTAGATAAATGGTATTTTTCTATACAGATATACAGTGTGAAACCGTATTTCTTCAAAACCCTGCAGCGCCGTTGTCCTATTGGAAGTAAAGCACGTGTCTTTCTCTGGTAGAATAAAATTGATATTCGATGATTTGATTATCACTGATAAAAGAAAAGCATGAACGAAAGTGAAATTTTTCAGTGTCAAACACACGCCCACCTTCGTTTCATCGTGATTACCTGTAATCTCTTATTTGAAAAGGTCTCAGGTGATTTTATTGGATTTCAAGTGTACGCTGTAAAATCCCGGAAATCGCAGAAGCGAGGAAAATTGAAGAAAAGTGAATCGAGCCGGAAGATTACTCGGCTCCTTAAATCCTCGTTCCTCAGTGTTCCTGGGCTGCGTGAATGTGGTCGCGTACGTAGCCACGTGTTTACACACTTCCCACAGGACACTCATTTCCCATATATATACATATATACAGGCATGAAAATTCCTTATCATCGTCTTTCCAGGTCTTGCAGCATTAAAAGTCAATAATTCAAATAGAAATTAATATCGAACATTAATCCTGAGTCTGATCCGATGAAAGTCAATTACTTTTATTGATCTTTCATCAGCAAGCGTTCCAACGTGGACCTGGAAAAATTGCAAGAGCGCATAGAGTAAATTTACACGCATGGGTTCCAGTAAGAATGAGCCAATCGCGTTGGCTCATTCTTTTCAAACCTTACACGTGATTGGTTGATCCTGTTTAAGAACCATAGAAACTGCAAAACTTCTTAACTGAGGCGCAGGCGTATCTTTCAGTTCCATCCTTATCTGTTATCGAGTCATAATAATATGGCCAATTCCAAAGTCCAATGGTTGCATAATTCCCACGTAAAAATTTTTTAAAAATTTTGTAAATTTTACTCAAAAGAACTAGCTGCACGGGACTGGTAAGAATAAATAGAAATGCTAAGGGGGGATGATGGAAGGAACATGGATATCAAACGTTGGCAGCCATGGACCAGGAGTACCAACAGTTACTGGACCCACGCGTTATTCCTTCCCTATAAGCAAATACCAATAGCTATATCTCAGGATAATTTGTAACTGCATACAAGGATTGCGCATTCGTCCTATGCAGCATGCAGTTGCACGTGGAACCAGAATGCACCACAGTCCTTTATATGCATGTGTGTATGTGTATATATATATTTACGCTGCACTCGATCAGGACTCGTAACTCGTTGCGAATCCCTACGAGCTTTGCGGATTCCGTTCTCTCGCAGGTTTATCTGACCTGACCTTATCTGACCCCGAGAAATATCGAAGATACTCCAAAACCCCCTCCCCCCTCGTTCCGGATACCGTTGGTAATCCTATAAAGCCTCTAAACTCGCGCCATTAATTGGAATCATATAGAGCCGAGAGATCTTATCGATTGGAATTCAGCGATCGATCGATTTTATCGATAGCCCCCCTTTTCTCCACCTCAGTGCCCAGGATGTTTTTGAGTCTTTGAAAAAGTTTGGCAAAATTATTATTTTTTTTTTTTTTATACAATAGTCAACATCGAGACGTACGTTCTGTTAGACTGAAATTTCACGTAAAGCAGATTGAAATTTTGAAAAAAAAAAAAAATATCAAAATGGAATAAATATGTGATATTCGAACGGCGGTACTTTTCTTTGGTAGTTTAGCTGAAGAAACCAAGCTGCATCCCCCGATCCATTTCTAACCACCTAGAAGCATCTCCTTTCCTCCTCAATATTGGGATATCGATGCTCTTATTGCCGTAGCTCACTTCCCGACTGGCTTCTCTCTATCTGTATTGGAGGCAGCCGCTTTGAAATTTATTGAATATCCATAAGTAATGGGAAAGAGCTGTAGGAGCGTAGAAGAGCCTTCTTATGCGCGTTATGGAACGCATCCCTTTTTCGTATATATAGCTATATGTATATTTATATGTATATATCACGGGCGAGAGCTGTTTAGCGGAATAAACGAAAAGTATACAGAGTGACTAAAGTCAAGTTACGTATTTGGATATGAGCTTAGCTTGAGCGAAGGTCAATATGATTGGTCGGTCATTAAAGCCATTGTATAATAACAATAAAATATCCTTGCACTTGATGTATTGTTTGAAACAAAATAAAATTGAATGCACTATTTTCGAAATGAAGAAAATTAAATAATAATAAAAACCGCTGTTTCGCGCTACTCGCCGCATTCTCCAAGTCCTGACTGTCTAAGAGATGATTTTCGTGAAATTTCATGTTAACATCCTATGCATAGGTCCAACAGTCATCCTGCATTGTTGAACAGTTTTTTTTTTTCTGAAAAATATAAAATTTTTAATATAAACGTATTATACACTCGATCGCCTTACGTGTATTTATATTCGTTTGTGTAATTGTTGTCATATAAATTGTTTATGCAAAAATTGTCTGGCCATTTGATTGCAGTTTATCTGTAGGCTAAAAGCATTCAGTTTTGATAATAATATTTTTAGCGCAAAACAGGAATTTAATTTTTTTTTTTCTTCAAAATATAACGTAACGTTGACAATTTCTTTTCTTTAATTCACAAATCGCCCTCAAGATCTATATCCGTCCATATGTGTAGTCCCATATCAGGAAGTGATGTTATTATGATCGATCATGACTGTCGAAAGATAATGCGCTAAACTCGCCCGGAAATGCCTAGTAAGTTTGAGAGAAAGGTTGGCCCCTGTCAAATATTTGTTAAGCTTTCGCATACGAAGGACCTAGTGTGTTTCGAAAACTGCTAACATTGTCCCTCATAGTGCAAACAATACTGACAAACTGAAAATAGGATGATATCGAAATTCCGCGGCACTCATCTTTGTAGTTTCAATAGACGGACGACGATGTTCAAATAAGCGAGTATTGGGGTGCGCATAATCGGATCTATTCGCAAATATTATTATCGAATATTCCCGCGTTCAAATTTTTCTATGGCTAAAAAGTCTGGAATCGAGTATTGGGAACAATAGATGAAAAAAAAAATCTGGCTCCGATAGGATCCCATACATTCGTGCCAGTCTTTTCAATATCAATATTTGTACAACTTATTCAGAATTTTTAACTCAAATATCCACACTTTTCAAATAGTACGAAAAATAATTATAGCGTATAATAAAAACGTAATATATACATATACATATATCCTGTCGAAATTTTTAGTTACTTTTCGGATACATAAAAAATGGCGCAACCCTGTACACAGCAGCCTCTGGCCATGTGCACTCTAGCTAACTGCGCGCCAAAGCGAATTCCCCCTAAATCGGCCGGTGCTAAATTTCCACCACTTATAGCCTGACGCTTCACACTTGCACGTCCCACACATGCATTATATTCGTTTGTCGGCGTAAAGGTAACTGGCTAAGTGCGCGTTTGGTCCTCTAATATTCCATGGACGCGAACTTAACGAGAGGCTACTGTAACAGAATGATCAACCATAATGATAACAATCAGGAAAAGTATGATAAGAATTAAAAAAACTGCAAAATCGCTAATTAAAAAAAAATTGCTTTTCATGATAAATCTTCTACATACATTTAGCATTGTGTCTTGGGCTGTTTCATAAGAGAATGGCAAATAAATGTAAGATTAAAACTTCAATCTCTAAACGACCCTTAAGGTCATCGATATGCCCAGGTAATATGAAGAAATTTTTTTTTTATAATTAATTCCCATCTCTAATTTACTACGGTGCATTATCCGCGAGCATCGCTTTGCCCTGAAATTTGTATTGGATCTTAGTACTCAAAGTACTTAGAGCTCAGCTAATATATACCACGGTATTAAAAGAGGCCATATAATTTGATAAGCGCCACGAGGAAGCTGTACCTTTTAGATATTTAAAGCTTACAGTAAAGGTAAAGCAAGTAAGAAAATGATAACCCTGAGATAATTCATTCTCAAACTATACACAGATAACACCATGATAACTTTCATTGCAGTTTTTCACCCAATCCCCAGAATTTCTTAAGGATTAGCATTCGTCCCTCATAACGAAACATAGCTAATTTTTCTCCTCTAGATTCAATCAAGGTTTACTTCCGTATTATTTATTTAAAAGACGCCACACTGCTCAGTCTCGATAAATTCCCGTAAAATAAATCAGCGAAACAAAGAGAAAAATACATCAAAAGAATTTCTTCGTAGCGAATTCAATTAAATCCATTAACGTCTACGCTTCCGTCTCATTACTTGATTATTAAATGTCCGCTCCTTAGTAAGGAGCACAAGGATTCCAAGGCATTCTAGGCTACAACGAACATCTCCTGTACAATATAACCACGTTACCTACAACTGTACCTATTCACTGGGTAGTAGTACGTAGTACCAGTTTCGAAACTGTTATTACTATCCTCACAAACTCTCTCGCTCGAACTACAAACGTTTCTGTGTTCACTGTTCGCTGTTGACTGTTCACTCTCTGGACCATAGAAACCAAAAGCCTGCAGGTGTTGACCAATACTTGACCTCTGACCATAACAAAACCAAAGAACCACCAGTCGTTCATCCCCCTTTACATTAAACCAACAGAGAAAATACTTCACACCATTGCACCCCAAAATACAATAAAAGCCCAGGATAAAAATTCACGCTGACTCTTATACATATACGTTGTGTAAAGCTCGTTAAGGATTTGAGATAAAAAATAATTTCTTCATAGCTGACTAAATAGCTGATACACTAATTTATTCCTGCTGGGTCTGAGAAGTCTTTAAACAAACAGCACGTTTCGCCCTTAATCCTTTCCAGGGTTGGTGGCCATCCTGGTGAAGGTACTGAATTCAGGTTAATGTTCCCAGAGTTGGTAGCACTGGCACACGTAACAGTATGAATGACAAGCGGCCCGTATAATGTATGTAACGCGCGTAGTGCCGCGGCGGACAATGATTAATGGAGGGTGCTACTGATGAAGCAGGCAAACACGTATGGTTTACATAGTCAGCCATACTAGAATGAACTATACCTAACTATAATATATATAGTTGAATAGCTGCTGTAATGCGACTCAGGTTTCGGATCCTAATTTGAGCAAGTGTGTGTCTGTGCATTTTGCACGATGGGCTCTCGCTTTGTGACGATCAGTGACGATCAGTGACGACCAGTGCCAAATCAGTGAAGACATAACAGCTACAATTTAGGGAAAACACGATCCCCTTATGTATCCAGTATCATCCAAGTACTCGATAGCAGCATGAAGTTGACTGATACCAAGTCCAAGTAGAAGTTTTCGCAGTGCACAGGGAACAATTAGTCTACTAAAATGTAATAGTAAGCTTTATTATTATTAATAAATAATAATGACTTTTCATTATCACTAATACTCACTCTTGATTATACTCAAATCGTTTATTGAGAATTCATTATTTTGACTATCAAGTAATATTTTGTATATCCGCAACTCTCTTGATGGAATGAAAAAGCCTCCTGGCTTGAATATCGCAAATTAACGCCATTGGACAGAAGAGACGTCGCAGTGCGGTCGTTCTCATGGGACACGGGAAAAAGCTTCGAGTCTGTCGTCAACATGAAAGGAGGACTTGAATGCGCCTCTGGATTCTGTAAGAGGAAAAGAGAGTGATGCGAGTAATGTTGATGAGCTTTGCAGTCGTATAAATAATGTTGCTACCATAGAGAGATGGAGGGTGATGGTAAAGGGTAAGGTAAGAGAGGGGTGGCTGGGGGGGGGGGGGAGAGAAACAAGAGAGCAAAGATCGAAATAAAGAGACGAGTCAGCCTTTGAGGAACGAAGATGGGTGACTGGCTGGCGCTGTAGTAAACTGGTTGACTGGCTGGCTCGTAACGCGTGGGGGACCTGGCGAAAGGAGTGAGTCTTAGATATTTCCAAGAGATCCTCCTTAATTAAGGGACAACCTGCTGCTCCGACGCTTTGCCTTGTGGTAAACATATAATATCAGTGTACCATCGGGTGTTGCACCTACCTGACAAGCACAACGGCGTCAGGTTCATTTAGTTGCGATGTTCGCCAAGCCCATTATGGCGCAGCCGAGTTGCGTTAAATAATTACGAGCTAACTTATAAATACATTCGCTAGGGTAAATGTTGGTCGTACTGAGATAAATTTGCGCGTGGCGTGGATGCCTTAACTTTGTATAGGAGTTGCGAGTCTTGAGGCTCTAAGCGAGTCTTGGTGGTCGATTTTTGGATTACGTTATCGCCGATAAAAAATATGGGGGAAATTTTATGTGATAAAACAAAATTTAATCTGCGTCGCGGATTTTTTTTTTTCTTCTTAATTACGGCCTTGCGTGTTTAATCGTATCTGAATCTGGTGTGCTTCTGGTGAGATTAGATGTGAGGGATTTTTATTGGTGACAGGGTTGCAAACGGTTATCTTGCTGTTCCGCTGTAATTTTACGTGAACCAGTTTAAATGGACTATTATACGGGAAGAAGAAAGGAATTTAAGGGGAAAAAGGTGTAATTTGGCGCGAAATAAAAAAAACGACATCGGATAACGAGAAAACGTCGTTGTAGTTCGTTGTAAATTGTGGATTCGCTAATTTCGCGAATCGTGCCAGCGACAATTATACGGGCTGTAATATTATGCTTCTCTGTGTCGCATCGGCGTCCCGCGAACGCACGACGCCTCGTCGCCATCGGCGATGCTTAAAACACTCAGCCAATTTTCGCGCGCGCGGCGTTTATGCAATTTGCAATTTGCGTAATGTTGCGTTGCGACACGAGGGTAGCGATAACGACAGGTGGTAAAACTGTAGTCGCGTTATCGTCGAGCATTCGAAACACAACCTAATTGAAAATTTAGTTAATTAAATAGACTCGAAATATTTATAATAAAAAAAAATCTTGATTCAAACAAATCGGTCAGTGAATCATTAACGGTATCACGTCTACGTATACCATACACGTGCCTCGCATTCCACAAGATCTGGAATGTGGAATGAGAGATTGTCGAGATTAACTTAATGAGATAAAAAAAGCCCATAATTCGTCAGTGCAAATGATGCTGTCCAGATAAATTAAAGATTCAATTTGGACCCTTTTCATACCGATAATTTCAAGCGTCTATAGTGTGCCATTGTGGTATATGTACGTACACTGGTATATAGTAAATCCTACAGAAGGGACGTCGCGACGCGTGGCACGTTGAGGGGACCGACAATAAGTTACAGAAAGATATAACCATCGGTCAGCTTAAGCGGTGGGTTTAGTCCGACAGATTATTAGTCATTTACCGTAAATAAGAGTCCATCCCTGGTATAGTGTGCAGGACGTTGTAACGAAACGAACGTAAGCTACTGCAGATGAATATAATATAGTATATTCTACAGTGTGGTAGTATACTGTATTTCCTTTCAAATACTTCATTGCGCAATCAGCTACAATTTTCCTGGTTGAATCGTCGTATATAGCTTTGGTAATTTTTCTCTTGAAATAATTTTCCTTCGGCAATTTGCTCTGGATCTTTATTTCTTTATTCACTTCACTCAGCATTTCCCTTTGTATACTCTCCGATGCATCTTTTATGCTCATTTGATAGTACCATGATAATACTGAATACAGTTTGCGATGCATTCACATTCTGCCACCTGGTAAACATTTGTTCCCAGATACAAGGGTGAATCCTCATGTAAAGTGGCTCACTTGATTTTCTCGAAACAAACATATAATTCTACTGAATAGCATCACACATTGTGCAATGCCAAAGTTTTAATGTGACACAGTATAATGGGAATAAGGCGAGGTAAAAATGAGAACAGAATTGGTAGGTATATATAAAAGAAGTAGATTTCTACTATATAGAATTTTGATATTAATATATTTCCTAATTACTAACTACTTGTTAAAAAATATGAAAATAATTTTCTTTTCTGTATCGATAACTCATGAGTATACGATGCTTATAAATATGAGACACTATATTTAAGCAGGAAAAATAATCTGTAAAAAAGTATCTACGGTACTTGAAGGATTTTCTTCTATTTATTCCACTCTCCATAAATTTATCACAATGTCAAATTGTCGAGAGAAAATGAAACCACTGAAGGCAATACGAGCTAGAAAAGACATCAACACTCGACTCTTTTTATTGGTGCTCATATGCTCTGTGCCTGTGTAGACTCTTTTTATCACTATCTGCTATATCTCTATTTTTTTACTATGTACTCTGTCAGCTGTGTCTACAAGGTTATATAGTGTAGAACATCTACAGGTATGAAGGAGTTATAGGAAAAACCATGCTACGTAGGGGCATGAAAGTCAAGACTCATTATAACCTCTTTGATAAAGTTAGACTGATATTGCATTTGGACGAAACGGTACAGTCAAAGTCCTTTTGACGTGCTGTACATGATCAAATAAACGTAGATTGCTAGAACTTAGTTACCTGAAATTTAATACTGTAGTGAAACTATTACAGGGTTTGAAAGTTATTGGGGAGGGGCAGGGGGCGTTATTGGTGGTATTAGAAGGGTGGAGATCAAGAAATTTACAATACGTTAAAGTTTACAATTTCGAGAAATATTTAACCGTTGTAAAATTAATTTGCAAGCGAATTCGTAGACCGCGAAGTGGCGCAAACAATTTCTAGTAAGTTTTCTTAATATTCGAGGATTCGCGAATAATTTCACCATAAAGTTTCCAAGTTGGCATAGAACCGAGCATTCGCCGAATTGGCTCCGGTTACTCGACAAGCGTTGAACTGTTTTCTGGCATAAAATGCACATGCGAAATTGCAGACCGCGCTGTGCAATTTTCGAAGAGTGCTAAAAATATTGACCCTACCAATAACTAACTGAATTTCTTTTGAGATATCGTAGTCGTGTAAATTTTAACAATTTTTTATTCACGCCACTTTCCCAAAAGTGTCCAATAGAAATTCACGAAGTTACGTATAAATTAGAATTTCATGAAAGTACCCAATCCGCGTAATAGCAATTTAATGCATATTATCAAATTTCTTAAAACTATGTTTCATATTCGATATCTTACAAGAAAATGGACACCATTTGTACAGAGCAGAAACGAGGTTATTACAAGGGCTTCCCCACTACTGGTCTGCTTTACTTTTTCGACATCGCACTTTAGCAAGTGGTTTTCCCTTATTTATTTTTCAGATGGTCCATCTTCTCGAGAATAGAAGAGAAAGGCCTCTTTGTTTTACTATTTTACCATCAAATGGTCCACTAGAATATCACTTCCATTCTGAACAATCGGCAATTCTTACGCGTGTATACACAATTTCTCAAAGAAAGCTTCAAACAATAAAAGTATTGCAATCGAAATTCTAAGATTCTACGTCGATCGTCTTTACAAAAACTTGTCAAAATCATATAAATTTCGATAAGCAATCGTTGAATGATATTTGCCATCAGGTATCCATATTTCATACAAACTTTTCAAGAAGTATTGAAATAAAAAATCTTAAATCCTTCATCGAGTGCCTTTACGAAAATCGTTCACACAGATCCCCAATCTTAATGAACAATCATAAAACAATACCTGTTATCAATAGTGCAGGATCAGCCTCTTGCATATAGAAAAGCAATTGTGTCCTGACAACACGGCGTAACCATCCCATCCAGCAGCGTAGGCTCGTACGGGGTTATGTTGATCGGAAATCTGTCAAGCGTAGCCACAATATTGTTGCGTAATCCCGCGTGTTAATTCGACACGTATCTCGAAAGCTGAGGCAGCATCAGCGTCGATAAGCTGTCAATATACAGGACTATAAGCCTTCCAGTATCATCAGAATACGGGGCTTTGTAATACAACACATCATTTTCGCTATTACTACGTTAATCGTAAACTTCCTACACTGAATAGAAATCCCGAGATTGACACACGGGAATAACTTCCGAGAGAGCAAGGAAATCGTTAATTAAATAATAGTTTAAACATAATATAGATATTTCGTTTACTATAGAGATTTTTTCATTGCTCACTTATCTATTGTCATAGCAAATCCTTCGTTCCGCAATGTGGTAAGCCATCTGATTAAAGTAGTTAGCGACTGGACTGCCCTCTATGAAAATCTCGGATATAAAATGCGACTCCGCAAACGGCTAGAGTCACGGACTTTCACGGAAGTGCTTTTCATTTTCTTGGCTCGTAACGCGAAAGACGTATATCAAATATTTAGCCCCATTTAGCGACTGTGACAACAGTTTGGCAGAGTCATGGTGCATAAAATTTAGTCGCACAAGAACCAAAACGACACTCCGCAGCACTGGTGAGATTATGAGATGGCGCTGTCATCGTTCACTTTCATGAATACTTCTCCCACCACTGCTCTCTACAAATGCCGGGGAACGAACGACGTTTTCTTCTTTATTTTAAAACCGAATTTTCGTGTCGACCGTCAGGGCGAGTGTAAGTGAAATGAATACGGTGAAAGAGCGAGAGGGAAAGAATTCTCGTTTCTTTTGGAATGAGAATCGAGTCGTATTAAAATGGAACATTCGGATCGACGCGAATGGCCGACCTGATTCAAGTTCCGATGGAAATCTGGAATAAATTCGCCAGCTGTTTACACAAAAGACTCGCTTCTCATTAAATTTTTGGTTTGTGGATTTTCATCTGGATATTTACAAATATATTGCATAGGATAAATATTTCAATCATTTTTATATCATTGGTATTGAGTTTGTAACTATCGATACGAACTTTGATATTGCGAATTAATATTAATGAGATGCGAATGGCTTTCCTCATTATATTTTCTTTTCTTTTAGTGAATTTTTTACGGACTTTCAAATGTTACGGTAACAGATTCAGTATTCAACTTGTTAATATGTAAAAGTTCGATTCCGAATAAATGTTCTTTGAACGAAGTTACAGATACGGCATATAAAAAGGGTTTTAATTATCCAAGAGATAAAAATTCGTTTTAATAATTAACGATTCTGTCTAATTAAAACTTTCTGAGTAAAGATTGGGTGGTAGCTTGATCATGCGTGGCTAATTATGCAATTTCTTTTTTCTTTTCATATAAGGATGAGTGCAAGGAATGAGTTATGTGGTAATGACTTAGCGGCAGAAGGAAGCAGAGAAACATCGAGAGAGAAATGGACGGTCGTAATGCTGACAGCTGGATAAAGTAAGAGCGACTCTAATGTTACTCCTTGAAATTCGCGAATTTCAAGCACTCGACGAGCGTCGGGACGCTGTGTCAGTAGGGTTGTGGAGGTTGCGAGCTTCTTGAGTGAAAAGCGTCGGGAATTTCAACATTCAAAAGTTTACTTTTCCATTTCATACAACGCACTGCTTTCTGTCATGGAAAAGCAAAAAAAAAATGGAAACATAACCTAGAAATGTTCAGGACTGAATGAGATTGACCTTAATAACGTTTCAGTCCACACTGAAATAATTAAGTCATTCCCAATTAGTCCCACCGTAATCAGATGTTTACTAATTCATAAAAGATATACTCCAACCCTTAAATTATATTGCTGTCTTTATAATTATTATATAAATCACTAACGACGTCGTTAAGAATTTTTTTTAATCTCTAATTTACTAATTATTTTTCATATAAATCTTGACAACCAGTGCCAAAGTCATTGTCAATAGGGTCACAACGTGTTCGCTATCGCTATTTGCCATTTATCCCCTAATTGCTCTAATCAAAGTTTAAAGTCTTTAACGTTGAGTAAATGATGAGCTGTCGATATGGCAGCGTTGACAGGGGACTGCATAACCAAACAATATCGTCTAGGTAGTTCAGGAACGGCACTAGGGATTTTCTTATTAACATGGCTGCCTGTAACATGCGAGGCCTGGCTTCGCGTAATCCACCCTGTGTTATATCCAGTCAGGGTTACGCTGGGTTAGTTACTATAGAATCCAGTTGGCAGCTACCAGCTGGTAACCATTCCATTCACCTTTCTTCTTCATCCCCAAAAGAAAACTGTTCCTAGCTGGCTGGCAGACATGCTAGGTGGGTGGCTGGTCGACTGGAGGTTGGGTGGCTGACTGACTACTGGGGGGGGGTCGACTTTTATGAGCCGGAAACATACGAGAGTTTGTACGACGCTGGTCTTTTTCCCTTTTTATTATTATTATTATTATTTTCCCATTACCTACCTACATCGTTGGCGCACTTACTAATATTTATACCCCAGCGAGCCACTTCCGCTTTTTCACTCTTTCTTACCCTTTGAACTCTTTTATTTTTTTTTTGCTTTCTTTCTCACGATATCTTTATCGTAGCGAAACGCAACGACGATGACGATACTCCGTTATTGAGGAGTAAACAGTTTTTTGATTTTTTTGTGTTGCCTCGTTCTCTTATTATTTTCTTATTATTTGCTGTTGTTCATCTGTAATGTCTACGATGCGTAGAACTTGAGAGGTACTCATTTTTCATACAATTAATGAAAGACTTTTTGTATAATTTTTTTATTTTTCCTACAAAATTACTTTTTGGAAATTGAAAATTCTTTTTTCCAACTACTCGTCTTATCTACTCGACCGCGCAGAAAAGTCCATTTGAAAATAGCTCGTGATAATATAACAGGGACAGTACTGAAGATTATCGTAATTATAATGATAAGCGGTCACACGAGAAACGTAAATTAAAGTGGACGACGAAGTCATTTCTCAGGGCACGTATTATTCGCGAGCGAATGGGTATTCGCAAAAAATATAATGGCCACCTGCCTATGTATACCTGCTACTTGCGTCATATACTTACTTTTCAAATAACTCAACACCAGTAGGTATACTGTCTTCATAATAATTTTCTACCGTTCGAAAGATCCTACAGAGAGGTAGAAGACTACAGCAAAAAAGTATTACACTCGGAGACAGTCTTTTCAAAAAGTATTGAAGTTACTCAATAATGGCCACCAACAAACGTATAAAAAATTCTTTAAAATTTCATCGACCACGTATCGAATCAGACGATAAGAAAAACATTCCTTCCTCCTATCTCTCATTGAAACGTTGTAGCTTCCCTGAATCGCTTGGGTAAAACTTTTGTCAGGGTCTCCTCGCTGGTGAATCTTAGGGTTCTTTGGTTGGTACCAAACGCCACTATATCCGCATCCAAATGTATTTCCTTTGACGTGCTGTTCTGCGCCGGAAGTGCGGCTCAAAAGATCGTCCTTGGATTTTCGAGCGATTCGCACGTATTTGCTGAAACGGTTTCGAAAAAGGACTCGATAGGTCTGTCGCTTATCTATACGTCACCCTGTATACCGTAGTAGGGTATATCTATACTGTATTATGTATATAGGTATATCTATACATGCATACAGTTTATTCAGAGATTTCGCGACGGAAGTACGAAGGGTGGCGAAACCGGATGTGGGCATAAAATGTCTAGTGGTTTTAGAAAATTTTCATCCCCATCGATGCCCACTGCGTTTCACGTGATTTTAGGGGCTGGATTGAAGGGTAAAAAAATTTTTTTTTAAACACTACCAACACACTCGCCTCCTCGGTTAAGCGACCTGGGCGTTAGGCGACGCCGACGTCGACGCTCTCCAATAAAAACTGTGCGCCCTGTAGTGGAGGTATCTCGGCATAAATAAGACATTTGTTTTCAAAGTAGCGCAGGGCATTGCGCCAAACAATGGAGAGAAAGCATTTATGTAAAACATAAGAAATAACTCGCGGGCCAACCAGTCTTACCCCCAGACACGGGGTCGCCTAAACTTTCACCCTTAAATAGCGTTCTTTGTCTTTTCCATCTAGGAAGATTTATTTTCGGGCATAAAAAACACAACTTCGGTATTTCTACGCTTTTGCTGTTTCTCTGTTTTTCTTTTTCTTTCCTTTTCATTTTATACTCGCTCGCGCATCCCGACACACGAGACACTGTGCGAATTTAATGTTCGTGTCTGCTTTTTGGAATTTTTTTTTTTTAAGAAAAATTCAATCCACTTCTGTAGCCCAAGACGCATCTCGCTAATCTTTTATCGCCAGTCGGAGAAAAGCGCGTGAGGATATTTCTGAAATGTAAATAGAATTTTTTTTGAGTCGGAATGCATTTTGATTTTTTTTTTTAAATTTTGACAATTCAGATTTTTCGAAAAAAGAATATCTCCTAAGACATTCCGTACTCGCATATTTCTTTTTTAAGTCACGTTTTTTATTCATATTTTCGTTTATACATTTTTTTTTTCTATTTATATTCCCTATATCTAAGCGTATGGGGGTGGAGAAAAAATGTGTCGGTTAATTTTACTACAGCTCCAACCCACGCGTGTGGATTGGATAAGAATTTTTATTTTTCATTTTTCTGCAAAACAAATTCAAATTCCGGCAAAGATTTATCGAAGCTTCGTCAATAATATTCTTTATGTATGGAGGTTAATCCGTGATTCGCAGTTTCTTTTGAAAAGAAAAGAGAAGAAAAGAAAAATGAATGGAAATCTTATATATATCCATAAGGGATTTTTATGAGGAATGTGTTTCTTTGTGTGTATCTGGGTTAAGTAATTGCCTTGGGAAAATGAAAAACTGTTACGAGTCCATATTATTGTCTCTTAGCAAATATCAAGATACAAATAAAATACGTTTTATTTGTCTTTAAAGATAAGTTCAAAACTCGTGAATCAATGTGACAGTTCACGTATGATATACTATGTGTATGCATTGTCTACCTACCTGACTGTACCTATTATCCAAAATTTGAAACATGAAGGACATGATGAATTTTGCTATACCTACCTGCAGGTTCAGCTAAAGCTCCATCCAATTCTGGCTGTCTCCTCTTACAGCGACTGATGATCGATTGAACGCCATATGGGTGACTACAAGGGATGATCTATAATACAGATACGGAATGATCTAGCACCGTGTAACTTACACCTGGGTGACTCATTAGAGGGAAATCGTAGCTTTGCATAATAGGGGAAGTTAAGCTTCGCTTGATAGCTGACGTCGTATTAAGTGTAATTTGAATGGCAATTTTTTTGACATTAATGATTTCTTTTTTTTCTTTCCCCATCCATATTCTATGAGACGATATTTTGGCGGATCATGCAAAACAGCTTTCACAGTCTTTTTTTTTAACCTTTCTACAACTTCGGGGAATATGCGCGGCGCCGTGTTTACTTGCTTTGTAAATTCGAGTCACGTTCGCACGAGGGTCACGTATTTCCGTAGAAAGAGTCGATAGCTCACTGGTCGAATTATCAAAATAGCCAATAACCGTATTATACGGTATCGAATTGATATTTTGTGCTTAATGGAGCGAATGATCGCTCGCAAGGGTGATAATGAAATTTTTGTTTTTGCACACTTTTCCAATTTCTACATGAACGTTTCCAATGGCAATTCTGCACCTTCGATTCGCACTGCCACACAAGCTATAGTCGTGCTCGTTTGTTCGGTCAATTAAAATCAGCATGAATAACATATATATCAATATATAGACACTTCGTTCCATGCTAATGACTTATTTCCCTCAATTAGCATTTAAAATGACTAATTAAAACTGTGCCCGAACGTTAATTCCAAAACATAAAATTACAACCAAATCGTCATCCTAGTCATTTAATCAATGCAGCCATGATCTTGGCACGTTCCTTTTTTTTCTAATCAATAATCATTGGATATGAAATCGGCCTTGATTCGAATGATTGAATGCAATTTGAATTCATTCCTTGACAGTAAAATACCTCGATTATCGTCATACCGTAATAATCATTTTCAGTCAGTGACATCTTTTTTTTTTCAACACTCGTCATTCACGTTGCATCACGTTATTTATTTTCAAAGTAAAATTTTTTTTTTCAATACTCATCGACAATTTTGTCTTTTTCTTTTACCCACGTTAAATTTGACGACGTTCTTTGTCAAATTTCTCATATAATTCTCTTTAAACGGATATAAAGTTCCATTCGATTTATTGACTAATAACGAGCAATAGAACCGAGATGCATTGGAATTGCAAGACGGAAATATATCACGTATGGAATTGCACGGTTTCCGATAACGGTTCCTGAATACTCGGAAAATCGCTCCTGCGGTATCTGGAACTGTTCGCCGTGGTAGAATTTCGCGGGACGCACATAGTCCTAGTCCTGAATATCGGAACGCGGTGGTTATGGAATTCGCGAGACTGAAATTTCATACGCATGACTTAAACGTCATTGGCTTTCAACGTGCCGACTAGATTTATCAATTTGGATAAAGAAATTTTTGTAAACATTTTTCTTTTACATAACGGTGCAACTTTGATCGTACGATGAAAAAAATTGTAAACAAAATTTGCCGTATTATACTGTGCTTTTCAAAAATTTATCAACACTCTACTCCAGGATGATTGTCCATTACGAGGGTACACGATCTGCGCATGCGCGTAAACTTTTTGTATCCCATCAGTCTGACTATTGAAATTCTTTTTTACTACCCTTCTCGAGCTGCAATTAATCCTCGAAATAAAACATAGGGTAATGGGGGGGGGGTCGTAGTTGGGGGGAGGGGGTAGGTCGGCAGGGGGTCCTCATTGTAAATCCCGAACAATACGTCACTAGCGAACAGTGTTTCAAAGGGCGTCGAAAGATAACGCGTCCTCGTAAAGAATCTTTATTAAACGACTATATACTTAATCCTCTAGATAAAATGTTTTTGCACGCGTGCGATAAAAAATGCGATTACTTCGGGCGGCGATTTTTGCGCATAAATTTAATACGATCCCCCAAGTCATTACGATGGTTCCTCGTGAGAAGAAAAAAAAAATTTTTTTCTAACGATTTACAAATTTCCCCATTCGCCGAAAATGTCAATTCGATCAATGATAATCGATCGAGCTGAAATCGATTAATTATTTATAATAAATGAATACAAAGAGATCAATGAAAAAAAAAAAAAAAATTATTACAACGAGACTCCGCACGATCGAGCTGCTTTGGGATTCGTTCGAAATAACGTAGTGCATATCGTGCGTGGCGCCCACTGGCGAGGAGAGTTAAAATATGGCTGGAAATTGGAACTGGGCGCACAATGAGTTCGCTTAACAATGCGTCTGATTCGAATTGAAACGTCATGAAAATAATCACATCGAGCCACTCCAATTAATGGCCGCTGCCCACGAGTATTTATTGGCTCTGGGATTGTCGCGTGGTGGTTTGCGTCCTGGAAGGGTTTTTAGGGTATTGAGTTGCGTGTTTGGGATTTCTTTCTTTCTTTTTTTTATTTTCCTCCTTTTTCCTATTCCTTCAGCTACCCTCTCTGAAAAGTACGTAAACACTCTGGACTATTAATCAGCCGGTAGATCTAAACGGTTATACGACTAATAAAGCCCGAGTGCTGTGAACACAGCTACAAGTGTTGCTATTCGTTATCCTTCAAGGACGAAATACGATTCCGACCTTCTTCTCCCCCGTCTCCCCTCTCCTCCTCTTTCTCTTCCTCTACCGCCATCAGCTGATGGATGTTCCTTTAACGACGCACTCTTCTCTAAATCCTATTAAATACCTATTTCATCTCTCTCTTTCTCTCTTTGCTTTTCTTTTATTCTCCGATTCACCTTTCTCCTTTGTACTTATACTTTGGGAATGATTCGACTGAGTTGAAAGTTTTCGATACGTTTTCATTAGTGACGTCACTATGATTTGCTAGGAAAGACCGACATTTACGATTTGATTATATGTATATGTATATATATTGTGACATGATTTTTTCGAGTCACGGTCACAAGGCGACTCCAGCCACCGATACAGATACCGCTCTCGATTTCCGGCTCCCTTCGGGTGGCCACCCTGGTCAGAAATTATGCTTTCGGGTTATTAGTACAGTTATGCCAATGCTCTCGCAAGATTTTGTTAAGAGTTAGTGGAGGTCGAGGTGCTCGAATCTGCCGTGGGGAGAAGGTCTCGACCTACCGAGTTGCCCGGCAGAGGAGAAGAGTAGAGGACCCGACGGAGACGTCTCCACGGACCGGCAGAAGTCCGGTTGAGATACCGGCGCCCCGCTGGAGATGGGCAAAGGGCTGTAGGGCGGGCGGAGTTACGGTTTTGATAAGGTTAAGGGCAGGGGAGGAACCTCCTGCCCGAGTTAAGGATGTGGTGCCCAGCTGTCGCGCGATGCCCTGGGGAAGCGGCCGTGGAGGATCTCCAGTTGTTACGTACCGATTCGTTAAAGAACGCTCTCGATTCGGTTTAAAGGGACGACTCGAAGGAAAGGAAGAGTCATCGGCTAAGGCTCTCGACCAATCAGAATGATTAGTTCTCGAATTTGACTATTGTCAAATCAGTCTACGTTGAGAATCGTTATTATTTTTTTCTAAGTTTTCCAGTTTATCCCGTGCTCAATTTTGTTATTTTACTTGTATACGAAGGCAGAATCCGTGTTTAATAAGCGATTGGAAAAAGTAAAAATCGAGACTCGAGTTCGAACTTTGCTTTTATCTATATCGACAGACAGTGTATTGCGACGCTACGTTTCCACGGGATCTGCCTAGGATGGCCTCTCGTCGCTGCATAAATGCTAAAAGTTTTTTTCTTTTCATGCCTCAAGAATGAGTCTACCCCATTGTGTGCCGCTACAAAGCCGTCCCATTCAAAGTTTCTTACGAGCGAACTGAGAGACTGACTCCCCCACGTTCGTCGATTCACGTGATTGTTCCATTAACAGAGCCGGATATAAAATCAGTTATTAGAAATGTCTTTGCTTTTGAAATTTTTTTTTTCATAATTAAACTCTTTCCTCGATTCCATTTTAAAGTAGGAGGAAATCGATTGTCGATTGC
Organism: Calameuta pallipes; assembly: GCA_030142375.1. Taxonomy (NCBI): domain Eukaryota; kingdom Metazoa; phylum Arthropoda; class Insecta; order Hymenoptera; family Cephidae; genus Calameuta; species Calameuta pallipes. Next base: position 1,386,503 of record JARQSW010000366.1, read on the forward strand.
TCGAAGAAATTCTACCGGATCAAAGAATCGACTCTGTCCGGTACAATTCTAGATGCGCTGGCAGAGCGAATACGTATTTCAAAGTTCGCCCACTCCGTCGCAGAAGCGACAAACTAATGTCACGGATTTCGATATCTCCTGGAAAATGGTGGCGTCTCGAAGGTCCGCCAAGTTAAGTAAAAGTGGCAAAGGACGCGGGAATCCCATCAGAATTTATTAAGAACGAATTCGCCTAACCGCCTATATAAGCTCTTCTGGTCCACGTTCTATGAAAGCCCAATGGGCTTCGGCAAAGGCATGTGACGTCAGACAATTCCACTGCCGAGAGAATCGAAGTGTTATTTAACGAGAGAGAGAGGGAGAGAGAGAGAGAGAGAGAGAGAGAGAGAGAGAGAGAGAGAGAGAGAGAGAGAGTAAGTTTCCCTTTCAATGAATTTCCAAATCGTCCAATGGAAGTTAGTCGCTCGTTGAGTAGCCCCATTTAGGCCGAACTTCATTCACTTCCAATACTTATTTTCCCTAACGACGCCGTTAAGAAGCATTCCGCGCATATATACATGTATACACATATGTATAATATATTGAATCAGTTATATCATATATGTATACATGCACAGTCACTCGGTACTATGTTGCATCATCCAAAGATGTCCCATTTAATTTTTCAGGTGGTTCAATATAGTCCCGTAATGTTATCGTAAATATATAATTAATCCTAATTTTCCCTAAAATACAAAAATTCATCAAACAATTATTTTATACCGATTCTTCGGCACGAAACCAAACTCGGCTGATTGGTCGAATTTTAAAAATATTTCATTTCTAAACCAATCGCAGAGCCAGTGCTCGGGCAAAATATACACGTGCATTAATTACAAGAGATAATTACGTCGTCACCAGGTACCGAGGATGGAGGGTTACTATGATAACGGACTAGCCAATATTCTGGTTAGTTACATACGAGCCGGTAATACATATATATATCCCATATGATACATATGTATACCATCGGTTGAGTACATTCTCTATCAGGTCACCACTCGTGACCTCTGTTCATCATTAACGTAATACTCCACCCCGTGCTCGCTTCTTATCAGCTTATCACTATACCCTGTATTTATTCTTTTCCACTGTGTCGTCATATTTATTTATAATATTAACTCAATCATTTACATTCCAAATCTTATTTTCAGCATAGAAACTTCTTAGGTGATAAACAAGATTTGTATGAGATTAGCGCCAATCTCCTGTTGCATGGTAACTTGGTCTCCCAAGTAGTGCAGTCAAAGCTTACGTAAGTTTGTTTTCCAGGGATTTACACATATGTACACACGTGTACCTCACGGATCAAGGTTAATGCTCGTACGAGGTAAAATATATTCATTTGAAATTTGGAGAGGTAGATTTGTAATATTTACGAAATATAATATTTTTGTAAAAATTTATTATTTATTGTTGTATTTAGCTGGACGTATGTTGTTATGATTATTGGAATTCAATAACTTCCCATTGGTCGGCACTTTGATTATGATTTATTTGTATTTTATTCGCGTCTCGGTCGTTTGTTACGGGTTTAACGATTTTACCCATTTCGCGATCGTCTCTCACGATTTACATTGGCTTTATTATCCGCGATTAAACGTAGCGGTGCATTCAGCCGTGTGAACGCGGCTTAATCGTTATCCTCCGAGACGTGTAATGGCAGATCAGACGATGCTACTAGGATTCGACGCAGCATTGGAATTACATTACGGTTTGTGTGCATCGCGTCGAGCGGGACTTTCGGTGGAAAATTAAAGGGGTAAAATAAAAAATAAGACTAGGGAATATTACTGGTCTAGGGAATTTTCGATATACCATCACGTCGAGCTAAGATTTATTATTCATGCGAATCGATCCTATCGCTTCGTATGGATACATTATTCATTGCCTTTAGCGCAACGTCATATTTTTCTGCTGCGGTGTCAAACGCTTTCTAATGGATTGACCTTGACAATAATTTTACATTGCAAATCATATGTGGCATTTCGGATTTTATTGATTCTTCGTGCTTCTGGTTTCTTGGTAAAACCGAATTGCAATTTCTTGCTGTTCTTATGTGTGCTGTTTTATATGTATAAGATATGTGCGTGTGTGTATATATTTTTTGCTTGGGAATATTTTCGGGACGATTTCATTAACGAAGTCACTATTTTGAGGACCAGTGGCTGTTTTGGGGACTGTCCTCAAAGATCTTACAGTGTAATGACTGTTTTGAGGACCATTGAGCGGACTGTATCACCAAATTTGTTTGTATTTTTTTTTTTTCAATTTTAGGCATCCAGTATTTTTGATGGGCTTAGAAATGTTTCGTTGGGTTAGATTAGGTCAGAAATCCAATACTGTGATGTTCCGAGGTAAAAAGGTTTTTGGAAAAAAAAAACCATTAACTTGCTATTGTGAACGCCCCTTGATTTTTCGGGTCCACAGAGTATCTCTTTGGCAAATGTATATGTGTGTGCGTGTTTATATATACGTATATATGTATTGTATCTATACGGAGTCGTAAAGTGAATTCGCCTTGTCAGTCACGTTTACCGAAAAGCTAATCGAGCACGATTCGGATGCTGACATGATCTTGGGTGGATGACTACGTCTTCGTGGACCAATATGAACTCGCTGTGCCGAGAGACGAGACGCCTGCTGGCGGGAAGTGAAGCTGGGTCCTTTGGGTTTGTGCAGATTAAATTTGCCGCAAGTCAGCAGTTGCGGCGAAGTCGATAGAGCGATTGGCACGCAATTATTGTTATTAGTTTACGGTTTTTTTTTTTAATGAGATTAGAATTTATTTTTGCATGAAAATTCTTTTTGCTTCCTTTCTTTTTCGTTACCCTTTAAATTTCTGGCATTTAATTTTGTTACGCTCGCATGCTGTAATTAACGTTACTTCGCGTTTTGCGAGGAAGAGAAGAATTTACAGATGGGCTCTTAGCCAAGCCAGTTGCGCAAATTTTATTTTATTTTATTTTTTTTTTTCGTTTTCACATTCTCTCGTATACGAATATACGCGCCGAGATACTTTACCGCGAATGGGAATTTTTTTTTTCAATAATTTTGGAATACTGGCTCCACGTGTGAATTTTTACGGAATAAGACGATTGTCAATCTACTTTGTATATATTTTGGTACTGTGTAACTTGGTTTCTTTATATTTTATATCTCGAGAGAGAAAGGCTCACGTCAAGAATAATATATGTTACTAAAATTTGATAAAAATTTGAAATTTCATTTCACACGATGTACGCATAATATTATACATTATGTTATATGCGTACGGTTTTTCGTATCACCTGTAACCAGCGATCTGTCTTTTGGCATTTTTCTTGCTTTAAAACGCCTTGCTATATAAAAAAAAAAAAATGTTCATACGTCAGAATCATATGGGATATCGGTAGGTGTTGATATGATATTTTCGAATAAATAAAAATTTGGATCGCCAAATGATAACGTTGTCCGGGTAAGTAAAGAGATTTCAAAATATCCTTCCCCAATTCGTCGCTCTTAGAATAACAGCTTGTTCGGAAAAAAGAAAAAAAAATCGCAGTACACGAATTCCTCGTAGATGGCGCGCGCGTCTCTTGCCGGCAGTTGAAAATTAGCCGGAACCGGAAGAATCGTTATAACAAGGAACCAGGTGGTTCCTCGTAAAAGTTTATCGAGTCTCCTTTATTATGATAATAAACTCCCTGAAAGTGGGTGCTGCTCTCCATTCGTTTTTCCGTTTGGCTCGTTCCGATTTTCCGAGATGAGAGCGTCGATAGCGCCGGAAGACGTCGGAGGCGTCGTCTAGCATCGACACTGCGGCTTATGGTTCGGTTCTTTTCCGGTTCTCGATTCGGAACTGGGATTCCCCCCATTCCTCTGGCCCTCTGCCGCCACCTACTCCAACCACAATCACGAAGCCCCAATTCAGCCAAGATTCAACCCTGTTCCAGCCGTTCCGGCCGACCCTGCGACCATGAGGTCACGGCGGCTCCCTTCTACCCGCCGATCAACCCCCAAACCGACCATTCCTTATTTTTCTTTCTTAACTTAAATCACATCGTTCTTGCGCTCCTGCGAGAACTTTGGAGTTGAATTTGTCAGGATATTTGTATAATCTTGAATACGTAGCTATTTGCTTATCCGGATGTGTGCAGCGACCTGACGTGATCTTGACTTTTGTCATCTCATCGAAAATATTGATAGGAGGTTCCCTTTTTTTTATTTTTATATTTTATATATTATTTTTTTATTTTATTTTTTTTTCAAAAACCGAGTCAACCGCACTATTATGTACGGAGAATAATTTACATTTGATTTTACGAAACACCGATTTTACTTTACAAATAATTTTAACGAACGCGCAAACATGCAAGGGATGTTCCATATCAGCAAACCTGTTCGGTAAATATTAACTGTTGCTCCATAAAGAAAGGTATCTAGGTCAAGCTATTTTTATCGCAACGAAATTTTCCTTTACCTTTATCTAACCCGCGATACGCTATCCTGGCTGAATTCGCAATGCTAGACACTGTGTATCGTTAAATTGCAATTTTCAGTACTGGTTATCCATTTGTACGAACGATGGGGCTGAAAGTTGTTTTTTATTTTATTAAAAAAAGAAAATTCTCTGACCGTTATGCGAGTATCATTTTTCACGTTTTCCCAAAATTTTTACCGGACACGTGGAAAACCAGTCGTAATTCCTGGCAGTCGCCCAAGTTGCTTTAACCGACATAAAATATCGTAATAATAGCATCTGAACGATGATCAGGAAGGAATTGAAAATTTATTCGAAAATAATATAAAAAAAAAAAGCTCAAACTTTTCTCTCCATTCCGATTGCGTCTTCAGGCAATATTCTCAACTTTTCTTGTTTCGAATTTCACTCGACTCGAAATACAGGTCAATTCCTATTTGAACTTTAATGTAACAGTCATAACCTAAATTTACATACTCCACGCGCATGCGCGGACCATAATATTCTCAAACATACCTTGACATATCCTGTACAAATTCGTCCCTGTGTTATCTACAACCCTGTGTGCGTTTCTAAGGGTTAATTAAAAGTAAACAGAACTTTGATCGTTTAAACAGTACATATAATTACAATGTTAAATATATACGCGATATCCCGTTATCTCAAAATAAAAAATTATCTATCTGCAGGCTTTGATCATCAAACCGATAAAAAAAAAAGCCCCAACATAATATTCGCTGTCAACTTGACATAGGGTAGCGACGGGATAAGACAAGGATATCGAGTAACTGCCAGAACTAACGTAAGAAAAGCTCGATTCGATCTCAAACGATTTAATAGCTACCCGCCAGAGATCTCAAGAAGTTTCAAGTTTCGATCGACGCCGACGTCGAATTCAAAGGTATCACGAAGTTTCGCCAAAGTTCGAGCGTCGACAATCGACTAGCCGATAACGACGACCAGGGGTGGATAGGGGTGTCCTAAATTCAATTAGACCGTCGCGCTTGACGATAAATCGAATTAGCTCGAAGGTCCTAAAAATAATTGTCGAAATAAAAAAAAAAAGGTCACGCAAAGTTCGACCCTGGTAGAAATTCATTATGAAAATTCAAGGGTCCATCGGGGTCCTAACCAATACTGGACCAGCGCGGGTCTAGATGAACTTGTGATAGAAAATATCTACTGGGATTCTACTGCTACGGTATAATAATCGCTGTATCTCGTCCGTTGCGAATGCAAATTTTTTCAAAATATTTCATTCTTACACCCGGTATACAGGCATACATATGCTGATCGGTAATCGCGCGTATAAAAATTCTCTTCAGTCCGATAACAGCTCGGGGTATCGAGAGATCGATTATCTTATCTCACTGCGAGACATGGCCGCCAAGTACTGCATGCAAATTTCACATTCGAGATTGCGAATATGCGGTAAAACTAAGTCGAACGTCAGGCGCGTTTCTTCTTGGAAGCTGATCTAAAAAATATAGATCTTGGGTCTGTGGCTTAAGGGGGCGGGGGGGGGGGCGGGGGGGCAGGCTAAGGGGATGAGATAGAAATGTAAGGAAGGGCGGTATCTCATCTTCAGACAAATTTCTTCATCATATCTGAAATTTAAATAAAGAGGAAATACGTTGCGTCTCATGGTACTATAGGGGGGTTGGGTTGGGGGGGGGACGTAAGCAGGGAACGTCGAAAGGACGTCGAGGTGGTAACGTCACTACGTGACTCTCTCGCCCTATGAGCTCCTTACTTCTCAAACCCTGTACACAGGACGTATACCTATATCTTAGCACCCTTAAGAAACTGACATTCGTTATGTCTTTCATACATAAATTTTTTTATTTTATTTTTATTTTTATTTTTTTACTTTGTCATTTTTCTTTGTTTCCGCCTCGTTACCTGGTACCGGTAAAATGGTTTTCGGGTTAGGTTAGTCAAATATATTCTATCGCGTAAATCTTATTACGGACAGTCGTTCGTTATGATAATTTGTTTCGATAAAATTCCAGGTTGTTGAACCTAACGTCAGGTTTTGCTAGGCGCAAAATATCGCGCAAGGCCGATGTTGTACATACATACGTGTTACCGATGAATTTTTGACAAAAGCATTCGCATAAAGCGGCGATAAATTTTGGAAAAATGAGGTCGCGTATCTCTCTCTCTCTCTCTCTCTCTCTCTCTCTCTCTCTCTCTCTGTGATAACCAAAATAAATATATGACGCGATTTCAGTTTTGATTTAGGACTATGGTTGCTATACGAAATCCAGGGTACGTAATACGGTTTACCTATTGATATTTCATGCGTTATATACGGTTCGCGTGTCTACCTACATAATAATTATATAGATATACACGGCGCTGCGAACAACCATTGAATCTATGTATTCCTGCCGTGAAAATGCGTTCCAGCTTGACCCTCCCCGCCTCTGGCGCCGCCCTTGCGTCATTGTAGATAACTAGTCATTTAGCGATTGAATAAAACCGCCGGATATGTTCATGCGCGAACGGCTATACATTTTGTCAGAAGAGGACACCCAGTCGAATGCGAGGAACGGGGGCAAAAGGGGGTGGATTTTTGTACATGGCCATTATTTCCCATAAGGCACATCCACTCGTGGTGCGGACAGATTTTGTTTAAAAAAAAAAAAAAACAATAAATTTCACCCTTTGCTTATACATCCCAAAACAATAGGAACGGTACCGTAATTGTGTATATACATATATATATTTTGATTGTAAAAAATTTTGATTTCGGATATTTTCATGAATTGCACAGATTCGCTTTAATTGTATTTTGCTCGCATTAAAAATTTATACAGACCCCCCCCCCCTTCCCCCTTCTATGCGACCCCTCGACACCATTTTCCCATGCTCCTTCCCCCACTCTGCGAACGTCGGACACGTTTACACAATTCTCAAGATAAATGGCGCAGAGTTCGCGTTGCAATATCGCAGCTGCAATAACGCGAATGTGTTTATTTGCCTGAAATTGCTCGCAGCCATCGATTCTTAAAACGGCCAATGGCTGCGATCCTAGGCGATTCCTTCTTCGAGGCTTTCGACTCGCGCCCACCGTTACTTCTGGCGTTACTATTTATTCGTAACGCGGATACGACCGGATTGGTTTCGCCGGTCAGGAAGCGTTTTGACTCTAATGACGATTTACGAGAGACAACTTTACCGGAAGTCGTGCGCGCGATTGGATCAATATATTTGAGATCCGTTTTTCACGTCGCGTACTTAACCTCAATCAAGTTAAAGATTCAAAGAACGTATTTTTACGTACAGTATGTTACGTTACGTACACGTATATAGGGTGATACTTTTTTTCGATATCCAATATTTTTTATTGGGTGATCAATTCTTTTTTTGGTTATTCGTATCGAATACGTCACGGATCGACGTATTATGTATATTTCTTTATTTTTCTATGCGTCCTCGAATTTCCTCAGGAGACGTTAAAAAATTACGAAGCTCGACTCACGATTTTACTGATAAGGTACAAGCGTAGTATCGGAGAGAACGAGGAAATAAGCGAGGGATGAAAGTAACAGGGTTGAAACTCCCGGAAGCGTCTTAATTATTTCGTTAGCACTCTTCGGCTCTTTCCACAACCTCGACTTCCGGTAACAATGGCGACGTCCGAGTCTCGTATACGGTCTAACGCCTTTGTCTCTCCTTTTTTTTTATATTCTTTCTTTTATCCATTCATTCTCAGACTCCTAATTCACTTTTCGAAACCTGCTTCCAGTCTTATCGTACAGTCTTCACGCGGTGCAGGACGTAATTTTGTAACTAGACGATCGATCGACGCGATCCGTCTGACCCGTTATTGCTTTTACTACTTGCTCTCCTGCTTCCCCGACGCATTATTGTTATCATCATTTTCGTTACACTCGTTTTTCCCTCGAATCAAACTGACTCGCTTGGATGGCACGACAGGCCGCAGTATTACTCGTCGAAAGACTCGGAAATATCTAGAACTGGGAAAATATAATTCCCACCGGAAGTGGAAGAACGAAAATATTAATGGCGACCGTCCGTCTCTTTTTATGGTGGATCCCGTCGTAAACGCTGTTGACTTTGTCTACTCAGCGTGTAGAAGCCGAACTCGGTCGCGGTGTAAAAAATTTACATTACGTTTATCAGTCACTGCTCTGTATACTGTTAATGCAGAGCATGCATTACGTATACGGAGTATATAATACATATGTATATAACCGTGGCCACAATGAAGAAAGTGCACAAGAAAGGTATACCTATATACGTATATAGTGGAGTTAGGAAAGTTCGAGAAATCTCTATGAGGTAAATGCTATTAGGTGGAAAATGTAAAAGACACTCCAGACTGTGACGTCACTACCGTTACTTCAGCCTCAGACTTCCGGCTTCCATCTTCCATTTGAACTTCCTTGGGGGTACTATACCTCCGACCTCTGACCCATCCTACTACCGATTCAAGGTAGCAACCTTATTCTACCTAACCCCATACTCAGCCAGCAATCTTCTAACAAATTTTGCAGCAGCTCAAAGGAGCTATTTCGCTTCTACCCAGTGGAATCTGATTATGTTTTAGGAAAAAGGGAAGATCAATTGGGCGCATTCTCTCTCTCGAGTGCAACGTGTGCGACGTCTTTTGAGACGAAGCTACGTGTTCCGGTTGCCTTGGGCTAACGAGATGTCATTACAATTAAGATCGTGGGAGGGAGGGGGGGGGGAGGAGGGGGTAAAAGTGATGGTTGGGGGAATAAATTTATTATTTGACTTGAATGTTGAGGGTCGAAAAGGAGGAGGGGGGAGGGGTGGTTCAGTATTAATGATAATTGATTATTGATTAAGAAACAGTGTAGGACGCAGAATGCGAATGACTGGTTGATGGAAAAAGTTGATAAGCCATTTGGTATAATTTTAGCGAACAAATATCGAGGGATGGGTTGGACTTACTGAGTTGGAATTTTGATGATGGCTGATATGACGGTGGGTTTTTTTTTGGGAAGGGGGGAGGGGGGGGGTAAATGCTGAATTTATGATGTAACAAGAAGATCAAAGGGTGGCCGATGAATTTCTTTATTGAAATCTTCGTAAAAGGAGGGGTGCGAATTTTCATCGTAGCTTCTTCAGAGAGGGGGGAGTCCGTGGGGGGGGCTGATGGAATTGCATCATTTCTCGTTTCGGATTCAGTCGTCGGGAGCGACGTTATTTCGATCGATCGATCTCGCCGAGCAAGAGGAGTCCATTAGTGGGAAGATCGTGCTGAGATTCTTAAGCCGTCGAAAAATCTTGTATAATCCGACGGACAGTTATTCAATGGAATAATACGTCCGTCGTTTCGTGGTTTTATCTTGGAATTTCAAAAGGAATTTTGGCCTCGAGAGGCGAAAGGAGAGAAAAAGCGAGCGCAGATGCTCGTCGTGAATTCGTTCGAGAGAAAAGATTAGTTTTTTTTTTTTTTTTTCATTTTATTCTTTTAACCTTCCACTCGCGGGGACTTTCGAAGTTCAATTTCAGCTGGATCAAACGAGTACGCGCATAATTTTACTTGTCGTGACTGTGGGTCATTTCGGGATCTAATCTTGCAATTTTCAACATGTCGTGACGGTAGGTCATTTCGGGATCAATTTGTAGGATTTTTAAGTGATCTTGCGATTTACATGGAATTTCAAAAAATAATTTCGAATATTAATTTTTATTTTTTTTTTTATTTTAATTTCATGTCTTTCATTCTCTCGATGATTAATGACTCATCCGGTAGTATTTTCGGGTAATTGTTTATATCGGTAAATATATATAAATTCTAGTGTCATCGTTATTTCTAGTCGGAACGTCGTTTCGTTTCAGTTTCGTACGTAACTGCGAGCCGACTAACTTTTACGGTAGCCTGAAATTGCATTACGCGCCTTCGTTGCAACTACAGAGAGAACGCGGAGCCGTCTCTTTGCAGGATAGGAAATTGCGAAAATACCTCTTGAAGGTATAAATCAGACGAGTGCGAGAGAGACGGAAGAAAACGTAAGGTACGTCGCCGTAGTGACGTATTAAAATGCTCTTTTCATCCTCTACGTGGATTCAATTATAATGAAAGTGGAATAAAATAAATTTTTTTTTTTTTTTACTTCAATCTTTTATATCCACTAAACAGTACTGTGATTAGGCGAAAAAAAAATTCAAAAATTCTTTTTCACTCGATTCCCACACTCGCGCTCTGACGGGCTTTAGGAAATTTTATTTTCATCAAAGAGAACCTCGTAAAACTTAACTGATGTATTTTTTATAAGAGATCGTTCCCGATACGTCATCTATGTGCAAATGCAGAGGACGTCGTCCTCGTGGCGTCCCTAACCTCTAACCATGAAATTATGGAACATTCGTCATACTCTTGGCGTATCCTATTAATTTTTATATATCGAGGAAATCCACATGACGTCATTATTGATCGACAACCCAGTGACTATAAACGATGATTAATTTGGAAATTTATCCGAAACTCCCCCTTAAATATGTATGAGAAAATAATTAGCCAACATGGCGTCTTGATCGATCGAACGAAAAAAATATATACACTTGTGAGATTTCTACCTGTGCGGTAGAATATATACATGTATATATGTATAAAGGGTAGTATAAAGAAATCTTTAAGCTATATATATATATATATATATATATAAGCTATATATATATATATACATATATGTATTGCATTGTTTTGTTTTTAACACTACATTTTTTTCAAAAAGGTACAAATAGCCTTCTCTAAGTGACGTCACTTTAACAATCAGTCTCTCCGTCCAAACGAGCTTGCGGATTGACATTCCGCAAAAGTTTCTAACTGCGATTAGACTGTCCCGGGGTTATTATTTATAATCGTCATTTACGGAAACGAGCCTTTGAGTGTCGTAAGGCCTAACCTGCAATGATAGTTCCATACATTGCCGTTCTAAATCACGTGGCGCTTATGGTCGACAGCCCATTAAATTTATGGCAAGTCATTACACTTTGGGCAACAGCGACGCCCATTCCTTTTAGTATTCGCTAATTGTCCTACTGTTATTCTCTTGTTCTTCACTCGCACGTTTTCGCTACTACCGTTATTATTATCGAAGGTCCGACCGACTGGAGAAAATGGTCGAGAGTAAAATTTGCAAAAATTCTAAATCGTATTTCGAGTTGCTAAATTATTACGTAAATTGTGTGGTAAATGTATTATTTTCGGGAAAAAAAAAAAAAATTGCTTTTAACAGCACCGAAATAGCTTTTACTAATAACTATTAAATCGAAAAAGCATTCTCAGCCAGTATTTACATATTCATATACAGAGCGATAACAACTTATGGGCCTGTAGATTATTTTGAATAATTCGATTATTAAAGCGACGAAACGATTTCCGGCGTTACTCGGGGTATTCAATTAAATTGCATCCTTTTTTTACACGTATTCAAATGTCCCGCTCGTATTGCTATATTTTACCGGAGCTCTGTGTAATGGCGAAGAAATGACCCTGACCCTAACCTTATACGAATTTGAATCGACCCAACCTAACCTACATTGCCACGTACACATAATGCAGAAACTCCATTTAAACTCACCCTCGTCATAACGTTTGGACTGTAATTACCATTGTCAGAATAGTGACAAGGGCTCGCAGGGCACTGTCAGTGGTATAACACCATCAACGACTTTTCAGGCGTACCAACTTGATTCGTAATGGTTCGCAATTTCCCATAGGTTGCGTGCTCGAACCAAAGTTCGCGAATAAATCCGCCCCCGAGTTTTGCTACTTGATTTCGTGAAATAATAATTTTTTTTTTTTAATACGGTTAGATTTCATGCGGACTGTAAATAAATTAATAGACTTTTTTTTTTAATTTTTACTCTTTTTGTTTCTTCCTTAAGACAAAACAATTATCGCGCTTTTTCATTGTTGCAAATGCTTAACGTGTAGGGTTTCGAAAGTCCCGGTCGGATTTTTTGAGGGTCAAATGGCAGGGTGCGATATTAAGGGTTGTACACACAGGAGAGCGATTCGGTAGACACGGGACTTTTCGACGTCTAATGACAGCTGACAGGAGGGTTTCTTTGGGCTTTCGAGACGTGCCAAATTTTAAGGGATGGAACCTGAAATTTGTTAACTTGATCGAATCTTTTTAAGGGTTTACGAATTTTGTATTTCAATTTTTTCAACCATTTTGATTTTGACTTTTTTTTTTTGTCGTAACGAACGTTGCGCATTTTTTCGTGTAAGTTTAGTTTTTTAAACATAAAGGTGGTGGGTGGTGGGGCTGGTGGGGAAGGGGGGTTCTCTGGGTATTTGGTTGCGCGTGCGCCCTTATCCTCGTTTTGTATTGCGAATTTCGACTTTATGGGTCGCAATAAATGCAAGCGGGCATCGACAGTGCAATTTATTGTTAATTTAAAGTGCACATCGAATAATTTTCCAAAATTATAAGTGTAATGGTAGTAGGCGTTACGTCGCTCATAAAATTCTTTAAATTATTACACGTTTCAGAATTGTCGATGGCCTTTCAGCAAAAAGCAATTTCCCTTTCGACCCTAAATTTTGTTTCTGGCCGTTACGCGAATGATGCCATTTGACATTTTGAATCGAATGTCGAAATATATATTTTTTTGTATTTTCATTTTCGCGCCAATAATGCATTTCGAAAATCACTAACCATTTTAGTACTTTGAGTAATCTCGCGTTGCGATAGATGCTAATTTTTTTAAATTCTTATTAAAAAAAAATATTACACGAAATATTCATTATTGTCATCCGATACCGAATTCAATTTGTAATTCATTTCGACGTATTTTGATTTCGTCATCGAAATCCAATAAGAAGCGTCCAAAATAGAGAAACTCGCGATACAACAATTCATACCATATTACGTCACGACATGGAAAAAAATAACCTGAATTTCGTGAATTGCGAAATAACATTCGTGAAATATTAATATAATATTATAATATTAATATTCTCAATTCGTGAAATACCCAAATAATATTCAAAAGTTTTGCTGTAAAATAGCACCAAAAAAAAAATCTAATCGTCGCGACGTACAATATGAAAATTTTGAAATCACGCTTTTTGCGTCCCTTAATCCTCTTTCCAACGTCGCGACGCCCACAAACTCTCACAGTGAATGTTGATCGTGTGAACGAGCTTTGACGGTGGAGCTGATAGGGAGACGGGGGAGGGGGAGATTCCTACCTCAGCCCCCCTCCCCACTATTCCCCCTTCTTCCTTTACAACTTTACATTCTACAAGGTACAAAGTACGAAGCTACTACCGAGTACAGATGATGCTTTGGTCGCCTCATGAAAACGATCCTTTCACGGAGCTTAAATGCTCGACGCCCGACCGAAGGAAATTTCCGTCTTGGAGATAAGTATAGTTCGAGATAAGTTTAATCTACGTAATCCTAACTGATCCCCGTTCGTTCGGCTGCTGGATAATCCGGTGGGATGTGGATTACTGCGTCAACGATCACTCGGCGTTACGTCTTTGCCTGTCCTGCGTCCGATTCGTTGGATCTCTTATCTACTGATAACTCGACGTCTCGGCTGGACCGAAAATAAAACACGGCGTTCGTCGGGCACGCACGGAGGATGCAAGAATTTTGGGGATAAATTTGATTTTTGGAAAAGGACAAAAAATTTGTCACCTAATCATCAACACGTTTTCGCGTAATTTGTTGGGGAATTATATTTTAATTAAAAAAAAAATTGTAATCGAAGGTCTTAGGTCAATTGCGTAATTCATAATTAACGAATTGAATCAGGTTATCCTCGAGGCAATTAATGAATTTTTTTGTGAAATGATTGGTAATAATTAATAATGATAATAATAGATTAAATAGGAATAATAAATAAGGCTCGATCGTTATTTCATTGGTAAACGTTGAATAATGAATTTTTATGGGTGTAGCGAGGGTAAAATTATTTTGTTTATTTTGCACGTTTAGGTAATAATTATGTATTTCATTAGCAGCTTATCACAATGACGTCACGCGCTCATTGTTTCGTGATTGGCTTCCAATTTTATCTTCTTGTTCAAAGATAAGGATACAGTGGGCGACGTGGAGTTGGGACTTTTATTTTATCTCTTTTCAAATTTTCATATCGTTCTTCCCCTTCTCTCCCTTTTCTTCGTCTTTCTTCTCTCTTATTTTCTTCTCTTCTTTTTTCGTGCGCGTGGGCTCGAAAAAATAACAGTACGATCGCGTTCACGCCTCGACGCACCCGATGCCGAGATTGTTCGGTTAGAAAATGCGCTGTTATAGTCACCAGAGGGAAGTTTCGTCGAAATTTATGGAACTCGAAAACGTGGAAATGAACAGGGAATGAGAGCGAAAGGGACAGAGAAAGAGAGAGAGAGAGAGAGAGAGAGAGAGAGAGAGAGAGAGAGAGAGGGGGGGGGGCAACGTCGATGCATGGGACGTCAACGTGAAACGAGGAAAACCGAAAGCGTCGTTTGCCTGGAATTAATAAATGGCAAACAGAATAGAAATCGACGACGCGTTAACGGGACTTTCGTCGAAAAGACGAACTTTTGAAATCGGGTGTATCTTTTTGTACTTTTTTTCATTTCTCACGCGCCTTTCAGATTTTATTTCACCTTTTTGGTTTTTTTTTTGACCAGAAAAAATTTACACGTCCGATAAAAATTGTCCGATACCGTAGTCCAGTGTACGAAAAATTCGTGGAATATTTACGTAGCAAGTTATTGCATTTTTTCGTTCATTTTATTAATTCGGAATGTATCGGCGATTGAAAAAAAAAAAAAAAAATTTACCAAAATTTTTGTCATTTCAATTACTGTCGACGTCTCCTTCAATTTAAAAAAGATTTGCCGCACCGAGATGTATGAAATCGCGCGAACTCTTTTACCCTTAAAGCTGAACGAAGACTCGAAGTAATCGTCCGTAATCCTCTTTATACATTTTGCAAGATTATGTCGGAGGAGCGAAGAATTTGTAAGCAGTGGAAACGAGGTGTCTAACGAGCATTATTTCCTATCGATAAAGTACGCATTTCTTAATCAATCGTATTAAATTATTTATTCCTATATATTTTTTTGATTTATCTTTTTTTCTTATTTCTTATCAAAAAGCAATATGATCAAACGTATACGCCTATGAAGGAATGTAAAATTTTTGAAAATTTTTTTCTCTCAAAATCCACACCGAATCCATTTCAATAAATGTTGACAACGGGTCAAGCTCAATGGTTCCCTCTACTCATTTTCCCAGCTATCCAGTCACTAACTGGAGCCGCTACGTATCTCCTGCCCAAACGCCATAATACAGTATGGCAAAAGTGGTAACAGTAAATTCACGTTAATGGTCAGCCAAATGAAGACATTATGTAAATATATTTGGACTCTATTGCACAAAAGGGAATTTCACGTATACAGCTTTAGGTATATGACCAACGATAAATAATTACTCTTTGCCAATCTACGAGAGCGTTACTCTCCTTTCGTATAGAAAATTGGCAAATGATTTATTGAAAATTTATCAATTCATTATCCAGCATATATCTGTATGTATTTTCAATTATTGCATAACCTGCTTATCTTATCCACGATGTACGATTGAATTTTAATCATTACTAGATGCAAATTACCGAATACTGTCGCCCCTCCCTTCCACCCCGTTTGTTCCCTTTTGCCTCGTATATTCGCTAACACGGCAATGCGAATTCGCGAAAACGTACGGTAAAAGCGATTCATTTCCGGGCAATTCGATAAAATTGCACTCAATGCCAATCGCAACGAGCCTCTCACGTACGACAGATAATACACGCGCGCACACATATGAGCGGCCAGGCAAACGTTAAATACTCACGAAAGTGGGTGACGTATAACCTGTGCATACGGCCGGGGGCTGTTAAGTAATGCGAAACTGTTATATCAGTATTACGAGATTTGAAAGGGAAAAAAATAAATAAAAATAAAACATGTGTGTATCGCAATCGTAAAAAGTGTTCAAAAAACCGAGAGAAATGGGTCTAGGCTTGTATCAAGATTTTTTGCAATATATATATATATACACATAGGTATCCAAGCGTATGCGTTATGACGCAACTGTGCATTCACGTTAAATACATATTTTCCAACTACTAAGAAGCTTAACGCTGCTTTTGCAGAAGAAATTTACTGCATTGCACGTATGAAGTAACTGCACCAAGTGCATCCTTTCTAGAATGCACTTTAGCCATCTGGTGCATCCAAAGAATTGTACAGTGTATGAATACTGAACGTTAAATGGCTTTGCGTAACACGAGACACTTAATCCTCCCTTGTATTTGTAGTCTGGTGGATGAGTATTATTTTATGGGGTGTATCGATCACTATGGAATCATAAGGGCTGAAATTCTGTATCGATCTGTTCGATTGGTATTTGTCAACTTAGTCTCGTCTGTTCGTGCTTTGAATAAATATTGAAACTGAAATTTTAATTAGACCGATACTCGCAGTACTTTCAGGTCGGTATTGGATATAATGAGATATTAATACAGTATTGATTTTCGAATGGTAGGTGGGTGGAAGTGGGTGGATTTGATTGTTTGAATTTTCGAGAGGCATCAAGCACGTGTCTCTTTAATGATGATTAACGAACTAGAATTTGATTTGAGTGTGATGAATAATTGACATTTTTTTTTGTTAATTTTGAAATTTTTTAACTCGTTTTAGCACAGTGGGCAAGAGGAACGATTGAACGTTCCGAGGAAATGCGGTATTTGTTTTTGGAAAAGTCATTAAAATGTAAAATTCAAGGTTTTTTTATTTCGAATTTTCACGTAAAAAATTAGGGTGTTTTTTTTTTAATGATTAAATTCCTGAGCGATGGAAAATGGCGGTGGCACACTGGGATTTCGCGAAACAGCGGGGATTTAGAAAACTTTTTTTTACCTACAGTACGCCGATGAATCGCGATAAAAAATTCAAATTCATCAGGCAACTTTTTTTTTTCCTTTTTCTTTTAAGGAAACTCGTAAACTCGATTTACAGATTTTGACGATAGCCCTTACAGCTGTTATTAATTTCTCTCTGTTTCTTTCGCGTTGCTCTTGTCGCGCTGAAATATCTTATTTCTGTTTATTCCGCGAGAACCAGTCATTTCGATGCCCCGGAGACCATAACGAATATCGTTATCTTAAATAAATCTTCATAATTACAACAAGAGCCAAGAGCCAATATTCCCTTAGATTCAGATCCAAAAATTTTTCCCTTTACCCAACCGAAATTTTTTCCCCGTAACTAAAAGTCATTAACAATCATTTCCAACGTCGCCGATAGCCAGGATCGCGAGGACTACCAAAATTCGCGTAAACCATAAAAAAAAATACCCAAAAAACCAAAAAAATTAATCAAATATTTAACAGTTACCCCACCCAATTCTAAAAAATTCCCAAAAGTCAAAAATCCATGAGTCTTTTTTAATTTTTCACCAATTCACCCCGTCCTTTCTCATTTTAATAGCTACCACCCCCCAAATCTCAAACTCTAAACATGCAATCAACCCCTATCTCCCGTATCAGCATCAAGTGAAATTCACCCAAAAAGACGTACAGTCACGAACAAAACTTTTTCTCTGTCACCTCCTCCCCTTACCTCCCCCCCCCCGCCCCTTCCCTCGCCAACGATTTCACTACCTCAATTTCCTAATCTCATTTTCCAATCCGAGACAGTCCCGACTGCTTCTGCTAGCTGCTTCCCGAAACGACTGCTAAGTGAATTGAGCAGTGAAACCGGATTTCAAAGGATTTTCTGTCTATCATAATATAACCGACCTCGCCCCTAAGAAAGAGCAGTCGATACCCCCAATTGTCACCGTATCCAGGAAGGTCCCGTACTTCGTACGTCTCTTATCCGATCTCATCCCGTAGACCGAGACTCAGTCTGCCAGCATTCTTTTTTCTTCTTCATCCCTTCGCCTTCCCTTTAACCCATAAGGGTTAAGGGTAACCCGCAACGCACTTGACTCATTCCACGTATTTCAGACAGTCCGCGCTTTGCGTTTTACCTTATCTGTATTTCTCACACAAAGGCTGGATATTCAATTTCACTCCCCCCCCCATCCCCCCTCTACCACCACCCCTCTTCCACGTTACTGGCATTCCCATAATCCACCGCGAAGAATACGTCTACTTATCCTGGCATGTCATTCGTCACCGGCGACGCCGACGCCGACGCCGACGCCATAGCATATACACGTGGCGTAGCCCTCACGAAGCTCGAGCTTACGCGAGACGATCGAATTATACGATACATTTTCGGATTTCATTGACACCTTGGCAATAACCTAAGTGCTCGGAATTGACTTCGAAGAGATGGGGGAGGGTTGTTTGCTTTATTTTCTTTTTTTTTTTCGTTTTCTCTTTTCTTATTCGGTCTTGTAATTTTTTTAAAAAATTTTAATCTCATTACAGGAACTTTACGTCGTTACACGTAAACTTAATGACGTTACACGTGAAGCAATGTTTACCTTGCCTCTGCCGGTTTTTCAAGTTTCTCATCCCCTCTTAGCGACTTCTGTGCTTAATGAGCATCGTTACGGTTCAACGTTTAGTTACAATATGTGTGTGTGTGTGTGTGTGTGTGTGTGTGCGTGTGTGTGTAGCTCATTATCAGGGTATTACGTTTATTATTTTTTCAGAAATAAAAAGCACCCCTGATACTTATAAGATTTTGAAAATATATCGATCCATGTTTTTTGGTCCAGCGCTACTAAATAATTATAGTAACGCCGGGTTGTCGCTCGATTTATAATTATCAGAAGACGTTTTGTATATCCTGAGAATGAAAAAGTCGTAACTTATTTTTAACTGTTTCTATGGCAACACTCGGTTAGCAGATACATAAGGTATTCGATAAGAGGATAACATTAATTTCCAGTAACTTTGTTGAATGGAGAATATTTAAATATCTTCCGCTAAAATAAATGCACGGAGCATCTCGTAACGTTACGTAGAAAAAAAATGTCGAATCAGCTGATTTATCAGTGGCCTTCTGTGTATCTTGAAAATTTCGTTGATCGTTGAAATTTTTGTAGAACGGAAATTTGCATTTTTTGTGTGGTATTTTTTTTCTTTTTTATTTTTCGTTATTACTCCACTTTTTTTTTATTAATTTTAATCCTTATTCGAGGACTTTTTTTGACTTTCGAACTTATTACCTGGAGCTTCGTTAAAGGATGGGTTAAGAGCCATCTTCTGGTATTTTGTGATACTACGTAGGTCAATGACCCTTAAGGCACTTGTATATATGGGAGGGGGGGGGCCTACTCTGTGTCTTTGGAAGGGAGGGGTGGCATTTCACTTTCACTTTCGAGTGTTTTCTTTCGCGATTCAAGGAATTAGATATATTCGTCTAAGTTTACTCTTATTGTTGGAGTGCTTCTTGGGCGTCGGCGTCGGCGTCGGCGTCGGCGCCCAACTTACTACTTGGGGACGATAAAGGCAATGTTGTATGAAATATCATTCGGGAATGAGCTTATATAATATTATTACTTAGAATAAACACTTATGGGAAATCTCTGGGTGTTGATTCAGTGACACGTGGGAAAATATTCTCGAGTGACGTCACGATGCAAAGGGATGCTGTAAAGTTTTTCTTTTTCAATAGCTTAAATAGCCATAAAATGAATATGAGAAATATTTAATTTTTCAAAAATGTTGATCCTGATAATTTTTTTCTTTCAATTTATTAGCCAATCAATTAACGAGACGCGACGTGACGTCAAAATCCTGTTGGCTAATTGAAACATTCTTTCTGTCTTTTCTTTTCTCTTTTTTTGTATTTTGAACAAAATTATTGGACTGTCAGTCTAGACTGCAGTCTATATCTATGACTTTTATTCGTACACTTACCACGCATGGTCGGCTCGATTCGAACTCTGTTAATAAAAGACAGTCACGTTACAAATGGACCACTCTGTATATTTTGAATTCGTTCGACAATCTATCCATTAAAAGCCCCACTCCACTTCGACGATTATTGATTTATTCGCTTCTGATTAATTTTCCTAACTTGTATCCGATTGACGTATATTGCGTATATACATATATATCAGTTGCTAGCTTAAACAAAAATTGTTAAGGATATTTAAAAAAAGTGCACATCCATTAGCTAAAGGCAACGAAGAAAAAACCTTACCGAATTACTTGGGTGCCTAATCGAAAGTTTTCTCCTTTTCGAATCGCCCCGATAGACGTCAGCACCGTATCACATTTTAAATCCACCGAGTTCCTCGTGTCGATTAAGCTGAACGCTTTCAATTTTCTTAGAAGCTAATTCGTGTACGGAAAGAGAAAAAAGTAAGAAAAATAAAATAGACGAAAGAAAGTTCCTAGAAAATAAAGTAAAAGTTACGGAAAGGAATAAAAAAAAAAGTCTAAATCGATACAGTCCTACGAGATACGTAAGACTAATAAAGAAGAAAATTATTCTTGACTACCGCGATCAACTATTCCGTCGAGCTGGCAGCAAAGTCAGGCGGTCAAGTAGCCAGACAGAAAGTCGAAGAAACACAAAGTTCGAAGAGAGGGGATAGAGCGGAAAGCACGAGAAGACAATTCGGCCCTAAGAACGGCCATTGTAAGTGTCGCGGCTTTCTTTGTGAAAATCGAACGATCGTTACCGAAGGTCAAAAAGCGGCACTTTCGT
Source organism: Calameuta pallipes (assembly GCA_030142375.1). Classification (NCBI taxonomy): domain Eukaryota; kingdom Metazoa; phylum Arthropoda; class Insecta; order Hymenoptera; family Cephidae; genus Calameuta; species Calameuta pallipes. The sequence goes on from JARQSW010000366.1 coordinate 1,407,673, forward strand.
CTATATTTTTACATAAGAATACACGTAGATCTCGGAACGTCTTTTTTTATTGCATCGACTGGTCCGGCCTACGACGAATCGATGAAAAATTACAGCAAAATTTTTCCGAAGGTTATCATCTTATCTACCGACCGTGAAACTCGATATGAATGACCTTGAAAAGCATTCCCCCACGTCATTAGAGAAAAAGGGGGGGGAGGAGATTAAATTATTATGTGACCTTGAAACTTCTAGCCTACTTATATTGCACACCTACGTATAACGGCTATGCCGCGTGGCTTGTAAATTTGAACGACGAAGATGGCGCTAGTGTCGCTTTGACTCGTCAACGATTTACAATTATATACCCGTTATCCACGTTTTAATGAACTTGGGAGATGAAAGTTTTTGAATTAAAAAAAAAAAGTTTTTCTATCGTACCACATCAACGCAGATATTAACAGTCAAGGTATCTCGATCTTTGAAGATTATGTTATAGATGACGACGGTAACCTTGCGTAATACACCCTGAACTTTGGTAACGTGAAAGCGTCTCTTTGCTCTTTGGCCGCGGGCCCATATACCATACTTCGCTCCAGTTCACATGAAGCGAATTTCGAAGTTCCCTTCGGTAAGCTGTTATACAGTCCTTAACCGTGGGACTGTGTTATTATCTAATTTACGACGTCAGATAAGACTCAGTTGCGCGAACTGTATCCATACGGACGCGTCTTTTGGTGAAAATGAATAATGAATTTTGCTATGTTGACGTCTATGGACTCTTTGACGTACAAGTAAAACGTCTAATTTTCTCACCTCTTTTGCCACGTGGATTTCAGCTTGACAAATTTTCGCCCAGAGTTTACACGCGCCATCTTGGATTTACGTGGGTTATATTTGATCATGGTAATACAAGTTACGTACAAGTCGTATATTTGATATTACAACTCGTCGGGGTATTCTCAACGAGCTACCGTATGACGTTACGTAACATGGAAATTTCATAAGTCGCATTTCTATGTAGAATTTATCTTTGAAAATTTCTCAAACGTGACGTAGCGATCGAAGACAATACAAATCTTAGGAATATTATTTCGTTAATCCGTAAATCGTTGATACCTCAAATTCAAGACAGGTTTACGCAATCGCATGCGAATCGTCATTCTCAAGATGGATAAATTTTACGTGTAAAATTTATCTCGTGAGATACAACTATCGATCTTTAATTCTCTCGGGTATCGTTTAGGGTATCGATTTATTTATTTATTTTTTTTTTCGTTACATTTTTTACTACACGCGGTTATCCCTTACGTAGTTTTTCGAGTAAGTCACTCCGAGCACCGCAGTTTTTTTAAACGAGTTCCAAGCGTTAAATAACGATTGCGAAAACTTATAAACTTTATTTCTGTTCGGTGAATCGAATAATTTTTTTTGGATTTCTCAAAATAATATAAGCCTCAATTAAGCGATAGTGAGTATTGTATTACATTACCAGTCACCAGATTTGTTTCGGGCCAGACTAGTAAAAAAAATAAATAAATAAATAAAAAAGTTTATCCTATATGTATATACATATATATATATATATATATATATATATATATATATATATATATATATATATATACACACTTATAGATGTTTATAGATCTATAT
>JARQSW010000366.1:1409317-1451184 GCA_030142375.1 Calameuta pallipes
GGCGAAATTTGTAAAAAAAAAAAAAAAAAGTTTATCCTATATATATATATATTTTTAAACGTACGTACATGTGTATATGTATAAAAAGAGATAGGTCGTGAGAAACTATTGGGCTGTGGATCGGCAATAGGGGAGTAAGCCAAGCAAAGTATGAAATTTAGTGTATGTTGGTACGCGTGGTTCCGTTCCACGTAATGCTGGCCGTTATCTAACAATGGAGTCTCCATAGAGCGCCGGGCATAAACCACTCGAGCAGCCCGGGGTGCCTTGGCTGTCTGGCTAGTATGGCTGGCGGGAGGCAATACCTACTGGCGGAAGGTGGAACTACACTCAGCACCATTACTGTTATTGCTATGTATAGATACTAGGAAGTTCCTGGTCTAGATATATTTTTGTATGTATATATATATAGATGTATGTATAGAACTGTACGTATGTGGTCCGACTGCATACGCCTTACGCATATCACCTATGGGAGTGTGTAAGCGAGCGTAACTATTCTGCCACCAGCAACAGCAGATTTTGCACATGAGAAACGATATGTTGCCTGACTGTATAGTCCGCCATGTTGACTCGGTTAATATTTGCGTGTTGTATCTTTGCCTATGTTATTCTCGTGAGTGATCGAATTTCACGTTTTTTGAATATAATGATGCAAATTTGAAAAAATTTTCGAATCGCTTGGTTTTTTTGAAAAATTTTCTTTTTAACGGTAATGCGAGAAATATATTTTTTGTTTTCAGCGCGATTTCTATGTTTTAGTATTGTCATTCCGATAAACGTTGGCTAGTGTAAATATTTTTGGGGGGAAATCTAGGGGTCCAAATTTGACTCTTATTTGGAATGTTGCTTATAGTATTTTTTTAAACGAAAACTAGTTTGATACTATTTGCTAATAATTTTTCCAAAATAAATAATTGATTTCGCAATCTTGATCTTTTATTTCAGTTTTTCGTCCCGGGGCGGGGGGGTGTAAATTCGGTGCAGATAAAGAAACGAAAATTTAACATTGCGATCCTATTAACAACGTGTCACCAGGTACAGAACCTCAGGTGTAAGCAAGTTCGCAAATAAAATTTATGTAAAACTTTGCAAATGCGAATCTGTCGTTTAGCGCGAAAATGACTTTACAGAAATTTAGCAGACCCCTGTGTTACCGACTTTTCGTCGCTAATGTCTTCGGGCATTGTAAACTCAATTTATCAATTTGCAGAATACACAGTGTGACGCGGAAACAGGTATACTACGTAATTAGATGTGGTTAGGTATACGGGGTGTCCAAGAAAAACCAGCGAAACATTACAATTTTCTCCAAAACCTCCTTATCTCCATAAAAAGTAATAGTAATAACTATAAATGCGTGCTTTATGAAAAAAAAAAATTTAACTCAAATTAAACACATAATTTTCATCCCCCTCGTTTTCTTCGTTAAAAAGATGTCGCGCGTTAATGATGCAATTTCCACGTACAGGTAAACACGTAAATGTATATATATATACACACCACTATATATCGTACAGCGTAAATGCACGCTGTACCGCATTAAGGCAGCGACGTCTGCAGTCAGAATCTTCACAATGCACGATGTAAACACTCGACGACGACGACGCACCCTGGCGACAGAGAATTCAAACAAAGGAGTCGGAAATTGCGTCACACACACCGTCGACAATTACGAGTCTCATTCGGTAGCGTTTCCGGTTGCCTTCCTCGTCATTCTGGAACAGAGCAATTGCTCTTTTGTCTGGTGCTCGTGCGTTTCATTTAACGTGAGTTATAACGTCACATGGGAAACAGGGTAGGAAAAGTACGTCGCACTTGTTACACGGGATAAAGCGTTTTTGGGCTTTGTAGGTAAAAGCGAATTATTGCGAAGAGTAAGTTAAACGCTGAACGAACAATAAAAAAAATTTTTTTAATTGAAAATTTTTTTTTTTTTTGTAATATATATCAACAATATACATATATAGGACACCATGGACAAATAACGTGTTGGACAAATGATTATTTCAGGTCAGACAGGCCGTGTACCGGTATTACGCAATTAACCGAATTCACGACGTGCTATTCTAACGAAACGACATTAATTGTTACAAAATGGCCAATGTGCATAAACTAACGTCCGCGTGCTAGGTGGGAAGCGGGAAGCAATAGCCCGATTCTAGGTCTACTAGACCTTGTACCTATGTATTCCATAGGACATAGGAACTGTCGCAGTGCGGCCACTATGGTATGTAAAAGAGCTGACCCGTCAGCGGAAATGGCCAAGAGAGAGAGAGAGAGAGAGATAGACAGATAGATGGAACAGAGAAGATCTCTGGAGCATTAGGGAGCAAAGGAGCGAGAGAGAAGATTTTCGCCAGACGAAAGCACCGGAATGGGTGGTTGCTGGTTTGAGAGAATGAGAGCGTCACTGTATGTGCGAAAGAGAGGGAGAGTCTAAGGGATGCTGGATAGGGTAACAAGGGTGCCACCGCCATGGCGAGAGGAGCGAATAGAATAGAAAGAGAAATAAATAAAAGGGCACGAAAGTTAGCTCGGATACACTGTAGAACTTAAAACCAGTCTTTATTAACTTCCTTTCTTTGTTCTCGCGGTAGACTGGAATTGAAATGATTTCTTTTAATTTTCACGAAAATTCGGTCTGCACGTTTCTCCGTTAAACGGGGGATGTTTAATATCGGTCATTGGTTTATGTAACTTTTTGATTTTTTTTTTTTTTGGAAATTAATCTGACGTCAAGCGATTTGATTCATATTTTCACGCGTTGTAACGTACGGGGAAGGGGGGAGGTGAGTTAATATCAGTGCAAAAGGGACGATTGATTTTATTGAAAAAAATTTTTTCTTTGACATTTGAAATTTTTTTTTTTTAAATCGTACGTAACAGTGCAATTTAGTGGCTATTCGATTGTGAGGAATTCCTTTTTGAGGAATTTCAACATTGGTCTCCTTTTTTCCTATTCAGAATATTCGTACTGCTCTGGTTAATAATAAAATTTGAAAAAAAAAATGTTTTTTTTCCTTTTTTAGTCCTTTTGTTAAATTTACATTAAATACCTGTCGAACGGTACTCATAGCTCGAGCGTGGTCCGTGATATTATATAGAGTGGGCTGATAAAGCCAAGAATTTTTCAGTCTACCGGGTCGCATTATTCGTATTAGCGATAGGTGGGTGGATTTCGAATTTCCATGTTCAATTCGAAAGGAACATCCCAACCGTATGTTTACGTCTCCCCCTATTTCTCAGCCTCCCCTCTGCTATTCTCTAGCTTTCCAGTACCAAGCTCCCCCCTTTGTTAGATAGGTAAATTTCTTGAGAACTTATGTAAGTGGGATCAGTAGGCTAGGCCGGTTCATGAATTTATTCACAAGTAGTAATATGTATAAGGATCCCCCCTCCCTCCCCCATCCACGAAGTCCCTCTTTACTTTGATAATCGCAGGATTTCAGAACCCGTATAACTTGCGCGTGATAGCAGCCACATTGGATACAATGCATAAGAATGAAATTTGGGTAAAAGGAAAGGGATTTAGAGAATTTGCAAAAAAAAATAAAAATAATATGAAAAATATATATATTAATTATCATATAGTAATAATTTTTGTAAAAATTCACTCAAAATTGTATATTTCAATTTAACCTACGTTAACCCTATGTAGTCTGTGCGAATTTCGTGACTAAAGCTCCGTTACTGTATCCACAGTTAATTCTACGAGATACGACCAGATGGCGCAACGTACGTTCACTTTGGTATTCAGAATTGAGATTAAGTTGTCTTAATTTCAATTTAAACGTAATCCGTTAGTTAGTCAGATACCTCCGTGGCTGTTTCAAGGTCTACACCGGGACTAAAAAGTATTACGTGGCTTCCGGCGGAAACTAAGTAAACTAAGTTATGCGTCTGAACAATCCGGAACTGGATGGGTAGTTTGGCTGAGGTCATTGGCTACCTTGCCGCGCATTCATCAACGTTAGTCTTTTCATTTAAATTCGAGAAAAGACGAATAAATTGACTTCGGAACGAGTTTCTCGCTGATATCCAAGTCCACCTATGTGAATAGGAAACCAGAATGTGGCCAATGGAATTTGAGGTTAGGTTAAACCTTTACGCGGATAACATATAGGTTAGGTAACACATATATATAAAAGTAAAAAACTGTTAATAACAAATATAAATTTTATATCTAAAATCCTATGAAACCTACGAATTAAATATTGACTATGATAAATCCGCAAAACTTTCGTAAAATCGAAGATAAAAGCTTACAATAAAAAATCCAAGGAGTAAAATTAATTTTAAATCAAATTGACCTAATTCATCGATATCGTATCAACGCCTAAGTGCATTACATTTGCCAAAGTCTATTACTCAGTGTTCGCGCATGCGCGTCCAGCTCAGTTTCAAACTCCCCCGGAAGTCGAAGTTATATCCGGCAATAAAATCGACTCTGCCTACATAGATCACAGAAGACTTTTATAAAACGATGCGGAAAGTATTCGAACGTATTCGCAAGTGGTAGCCATTGGCCGAATCTAATGGCGCTTTTCAACGGCTCTTCAGCCATTAAGCTAATATCGGGATGTCGTCGCAATACAGAAGCCCCGAACGATCGGTTAATAAAAATCACAAGCGACCAATTCCTATCACGTGCATCAACCAGGCCTCGATATATCCTGCAAAATGAATTTATCGATCACCGATTTATTTTCTGTAGACTCGACGTCGTTTAATAAATAATAAATTATATAAATTTTTTACTTTCATTTATAAATCCAAAACGAGCATTATTCCCCCTATGTAAATCAATATTTAATCACAGCCCAGTTACCATTATATTATTGTTATGCAAATATCGAATATTATTCGTGACAAAAATATTATTTATCTAATATTAATGGCATCCATCCCCTCTCGACCTCCTGTACAATTTTCCATCGTAACCGGAAATACCAAAAACTTTTTCCGTTATGGCGGCAAGCTTTGAACGTAAAAAATTCTTATCGGTACGTCGCGACGCTTGGAACGAACTATGCATGTATATGTATGTATATATATATATGTATGTCGCATCAGGTAATCCACGCTCTTGCACTGCTTTACAGTGCTTTGCAACCCCGTGAGGTACCCTCGGCTCTATACCAGGAACGTGATACAATTTCCAGGATAGCGACGCCGCCCGACGCCTTCGAGAGATTCTCGCCAGTAGAAAATACTGGATCAGCAGTTGCAGCCTCCTCTTGGTCCTGAGACATTTTCCGCTACGATAACAATCTAAACTGGAAACTCTTCTTCAGACTGAATTATTCTATATGCCACCCTTAGGAGCGCCGTAACGTTTCAAAATATTTATTTTCATTCTCGAATAACAAAGTCACGTAAAATTTTGTAATTTCAAGAAAAATTGTAAAAAAAAACTTTTTTTACATAATTTTATACCTACGGTAAATTAGAGGCCATGTAGCTCCTTGAAATTCACAGCATGCCGTTCCGTCATATTACGCCGTTAAATAGATCTATTACTAATTGACGCGATAACACGTGATACGCTGATAACCTGAAACCAACCAATTCGCCTATGGGCAACGTGACGATTCGATATTTGATAAGGCGCCATCTTATCATGAAACACGTATAACTGTATTCGCACTGTATATATAGATATACGTCAAGCCTCGTACCTGAGTCACCATTACGTAACTTCAACTGTATATATCATATACGGGACTGAAGACAGAAATTAATTTGAGTTCAAATTATCGATCATAAATAATTTCGATTTTGATCGATGACGTATTTAAATTGTAATTTTTTTTTTCGTGCCAATAACTTTTTTTTAAATACTATAAGAGACTTCTAACTGTACGACGTAATTTTTATGTAAAACTAATTGACCCCTGTATACACACCTATGGGAATGTACTACTGGAGAACGTTATTACAGGTAATGCATGTTAACTGATTAACGCGTACCAACCGTAATCAGGTAAAAGCTGTCATTAGCACATTGCCTATAGTCGCCGTAGCCAGCGTTCCAATTGTAGAAAGGCCATTCGGGGATCCGTAATTATAACGCGTCGATGTCGACGGTCCCTTTTATCTGATGAAAGATAAAATAATTAATTCGATTAGGCATCGTCACGCAATCGCGCCAGTCAATTAACCAGAAGCCAACGGTGCGTCGGGGTATAAAATAGAAAAAAAAAAATCATAAACAACCCCTATAATAATACCAATAATTTTTCCATGCGTTAATACACAATATAAAATATCGATAAGACAATAGATAATTTCCAAGTATCCACAGTCTAGCACATTATATTTCCATACACTCGTCCAGCCGTAATCTCAGTAAAAGATAATAAGATAAAAAAGTATCTCGTATAAATAATGCATATCTCAACCCGATTCGTTGCGTATGCCTTACGCAAGTGTATAGCAGACGAGTATATTTATGTCAACCATAAATAAAAATTGTTGGACGAAAACGAGCCTCCCCCTCGTCCCCTTAGACAGCAGGTCGCCTAAACTTTCACCCCTAAATATTCCTCTTCCTTTGTCTTACCGGTAAGATTTACGCGAAGACATAAAAATGTCGCTACCATGCCATCCTGAGGAGTCCGCGTGCTCAACCCCTACCAACCCTCCGGTGCCAACCCTTCCCCGCTACTTACGTTTGATAAGCCTAAAAATGTCTTCTCGCGCAGCTGCTTAAATTTCTTTAAGTTTTCTGCAGTTGGCCCAACCTAACCTGTAACCATTCCCTGGACTCGCCAGCACCCTTTAAACGAAGGACAACGATTCCTCTCTTAAAAGAGGTACGAGCTCCTTTCTTTGTAATCGTCCAGTAAACTTTTCACGACAGAAAAGCGTTTCCGTTTCCGGCAACTTTTCGCGTTCTCGCAAATCCTTTTTAAAGGTCGTCTCGTGTATTTTTTTTTTCTTCTTTTTTCTTCAGGGGTAACAATAGGGTTTTCCCAGATTTCGTTATTGGATAGACAGTACTACGTTAATAGATTTAGTCGATTTAATTTGAATTTCTGCTTAGGGGTGCTTTAAGTCTCGCGTATACTTTTGTCCCATACTTTTTAACGATATGGTACCGATAAGTGTGTGTACCGTGTGAATGGGACTTTAGGTTAACATGGAGATGGGTTTTGAATACGCGTGACTATATATATACATACATACAGGCGTGTCGTGATAATCTTACGTATTTATCGTGGCGACCGGTTAAGCGTGTTTTCGCTCCGGGCTTATAAAAATGGAAAGAAGAAAAATGACGGGTTTTGATGCAGCGACGGCGTAACTGCTAATTCAAAGCCGTCGTAACGTCCGCGTACGAAACTCGCACTCTGCGATCGTCGTAATAATTTTCAAAGGGCTGAATGTATGATTACACGAAATTTTTGTTTCCCACCGTTGCCACCCTAATCACTATGATTTTAGTGAAAAATCATGGATTAGATCGTTCTTAAATATTCACCTGTCAATTTCCCCCTCCCCGCCACCCTTTACCTGCACACGTGGTCGACGCCATCTTTTCTCCTTTACTATCGCGCATGCGCCTTGCTTCCTTCCTCCCCTCCCCGCAGTAGTCACAACAACCGCTTATTTACATTCTATACAGAAACTCGAGCAGAATTTCTTATGTTGGTATTTATTCAATTAGCGTTACGCCTCCTAACAGACACTCGTCCCATCGATAAATCGATACTATCGATGGCCGATGGTCTTCCGTGATAATAAATAGAGGGTATCGAGTCTACGAAAAATAGTTTTTTGTAGATAACCAATTAGGTGCTGATTTACCAATGAGATAATACAGCCAAGGGACATTTTTGTTTACAGGATTATTTTTTTTTGACTCAAGGGATGATTTACGCTGGTACGAAATGATTTTATGGAATTAGAATTATTTTGAAAATATTTTCATTGATTACATTAAATTATTGAAAATTACGTAAATTTTTTTAAAAGTGTTTTGTACCCGCTTTAATAGTCATTATTAATTTTTAAGGCAACTCCTTTCCATACTCATGCTCGTACTATGTTTTTCAGGGCTGTTATACCACTTATACAATCCGCAGTGGGGAAAATCCTTCAATAGCCAGACAAGGGCACGAATCATTTTTCACGTCGCTAATTAAATCAGTTCCACTTTACGATTCATCGTTCGCAGCAGTCGCGAAAGAAGTCGAGCTCTCTCGAGCTAATTGCCCGTAAAGCTCTAATTAATTAATCCGTGGTACAAAATGCAACGTGATGAGGCGATAAAGGGGGTCATAAAATGTCAGGGAGATGGGGTCGCATAGAGGGGATAGCTAAAGGACGTTTAAATTTGCCCCACCCCATTTTTGCCGGACAGTTCTGTCTTTTTTTTTTTTATATAAAGAGACGCTTTATAACAGATCGTAATTAGTCGCACGTGCTAAATAATACAGCATGGGGATACGAACGTGCTTTGTGCGTTTTCAAGCCGCGTCTGACCAGCGCGTGACTATTTTCACTTTTGTCAATTTACCCAAACAGATGTACTGGGGGATAATTTTTTTTTAATTAAGCCTCAATGGATGTTAATAAATCATTTATGCACTCATGTCGATTACGTAACATGTAATAATGGAACCAGCCTTATCAGCCATAGCGTTACGGGGAATGGCTATAGTTGCATACGTGGGTATAAATTAAAAGTACTGGAAGCCATTAAGTAGAAATGCCATTGGCAGATAAACCAAAAACGTGTATTGTTGAAATTTGGAAAATATCGATTTTGAAATTAGGTATATCGTTCGTGGGGATTACTGTGATTACATGGAACTTTTCGTAAATTTATTAGTAAATTGGATAACGAGATTTCGTAATGCAGTTAATTTTGTTTATCGACGTGGAGAGGGTTAAAAAAAATTTAGAGTTAATACTTTTTGCATGAAGTTTATGGTTTTTTTTTTTTGTGTATTGCGGGATTCTTGAAATTTCTAAGAGAAAGGAGGTTCTTGAAACTTAATATATGAAATGGTTACTTTCAAAGAAAGGCGTTATATCCATTGAATTTCTTGGACATTAAAATTACTTTCGTTTCGCTTCTCGTTCTGAATAAGCTTCCTGTAAATTTCTTGTACTTGTTTCGCCGCCGTGAAAATGCATTCGCGCTATGGGATGCACCGGTTGCACTAATTACTGGTTAAAAAATATTTTAATATTTTTACTGCTCTTAACGATACGTATGGCAAATCAGGTTTCGTTGATTTTAATGGACGCTGAAAACCAAAAGTATTTTTGGTTTTTTGCAAAATAGTTGTCAGTTTGACATGTGCTAATAATTCATAGCAAATCAGTTGTGCAATTTTTTCTACTGCATATATGGGGTGCAACGGTCTGGCTCAGCAGCATCTGCAGATGAAATTTAGATATTTTGAAATTGGCGCCATCGCAAAGTTCCTCAACAGCTGTTCTACTTCGAGATAAACAATTTTATATATTTAAGCGTTTACTCGTCTTTTTACTTGAAAAAAAAAAATTCTGTCTATACCATAGTAATAATACTCTTATTCCCATTCGGACTTCCGGTGTAACAATTGTCAAGGCTGCAAGTATCGAGAACTACCCGATTTACCAGGTGGCTAAATTTTTCTAATTAGTGTAAATTACGTGAATCAGTGAATCGGCGATCGAGACTTCCCGTCAAATGAAACTGCAGCGGTCTAACAGCCGTAGAATAGAAATTCAGGAAAGAAAGAAACTGATAAGAAAGAATTGTAAAATTAAAATAAAGAAATACGATTTTTTTTTTATATTTATTTTAATACAAAATTTAATAGTTCCTCTTACCAGTGACGTAATATCAAAAGAAATTTATTCGAGATATAAAAATGCAAGGCTACAAATGTGAAGCACGTATCGGTATTATCACTCTGGGGAATAAAAGTCAGTAAAAAACACATAAAAAGAATATAGCAGTAGGTATAGAAGAAGAGAAACGGAAAAGGAAGAGAAAAAAGTACAAGAATAAAGCAGATGCGAAGATGCACAGCAGTTGGAATTTTCGAAAAGAATTCGATAACCCATGAAGCGTATTCGGTACGTCAAAGAGAAAGGAATGTTCTCGGGCGTGGTTAACCGATTTTATTAAGTTTTTTTTTTATGCAACACCTACCAATGAATATTTCGTTCAGTCACCCGTTAGAAAACTCGGGCGTCGCGACGGCAATCTCACCCAGCACCTATCTGTCCACGTACATAGTAAATACATGCTAACACGTATATTACAAAAGCATTTCTAAAATTGCATCGAATCTGTTCCCAAGTGTAATAACAATATTGAAGTCAATAATAAATATCGGAAACGTGTTTTCGTTCGATCGATATAGTAATAAATTTTTTTTTTAAATCCAAAAATTCCAAAATAAAAACCTCACGTTGAATGAAACTCTTAGCATAACGTGTTATTAAAATTCTGAGATTAAATGAAAAATAAATGCTCAAAAATACATTTCAAATGTTTTCCATCTGTGAACAGATTTTTTTGTCCTTCCCTTGTGCAATCGGGGTAGGAAGCGGCAAACCGGTTTGGTGCATACCAATCGTAGCTGGACATTGGAAATGTAAGGACTGGAGAGGTTGAAATCAAGAAAAAAAAATAGATCGGTTCTCCAAAGGGATTGCGATAGATCTCGATCTTTTTCCTGTATTCTGAAATTCAAACGCTGACCTCTGCCCTGAGATAAGTTTACAAAGGGATGAAACTTGCACGCTTGCTGAATACGTATACGATTGTCCTATGATCCGTCCAGTGATAAATGTCTGCTCGATTGCGAATCTCTCTGCAAGTATATATATATATGTATATTTCAACTGCGATGCATCTACGGTTGAAAAGGATACGTATATAATTTTTTTTTTTTCAAACTCTCTCGCAATGCTTATTTAGAATAATTTAAAAAATTGCATCGAGCGCCTCTATAATGAAATTCGTAAACTATTCGAGTCGTGAACCACTTGAAATTTTCCTTTTTGACGTGATTGTCCTGAAAGCCAAGGATTCCTGTGCAATGCTTTATTTTTTTCCTCTATTACCAGACGACGATGCACTTTTCTTTTTTACTTGAGCTCCAGAATAAAATTGCGGTCGTGCAGAACAGACGCCTGTCAGCTGCCGACGATTATTCTCGCCATGAAATGCACCCTACGCTGCATCCACCAAAGAACTGTAGTTTATGGAAATTATTCCAAGTATTACGTTATTTTCTGTTCCTTAGCATCGTACGCCAGGTGTTATACCGTGAAAATTTATCAGAAATTTTTCAAATTTTCTATTTTTTTTTACAACGTGCATTTAAGTGCATATGCATTTTTAACATCAAAAGCCTTAAGCCAATGTCCCCGAAACAATGAAATTGTGCAATCTGTCAAAATATTTGAAAACCGTGAACGCGAACACCAAGCAGACAAATTGAGGCGCATCGAACGAGAATATCGACGACCAATTAAAATCGAGAAAAAGCGCAACGGTATTTTTGAGTTATTTTCAATTTGCGGCAAATTAACCATGGATCTTAGTCTAAAAGTATTATAATTTCGCTCGTTGTAAAATTTAACAAAAAAAAAAAGATAAAATATTTTTCATCTAAAAATAAATTATTAACTACATTATAAACACGTTCAAAGCAAGAGCATCTCTCTCTCTCTCTCTCTCTCTCTCTCGTGAATCAAGATCATGCACCAAAGCTCTCCCTAATAGATGAGCAGTAATTGCAAAGGATCCGTGTGATAGCATTTCGATAAAGTGAATGAAAGCATCGACGAGGAAGAAAGTGCATCCAAGTAGAAGATCCCGTGGCTGGTTCGGCAGCGTTACGTACTTGTAATACCATTAAGTAACGACAGATGGAAAGAGCTATATGTATATTCTTCGGTGATTTTAGGACTCACAATCATATGGCGATTCCAGCTTCCAATTCAAATAAAATTCTCGCTTCTGGTTCACATCGAGTCGCCACCCTGATCAGAAGCTACGCCCACGGCTCGATTCGTAAAGTTACGCCGAAGCTCTAGGAAGATTTTTTATTGTCGAGTTAAGGTCGAGATGCTCGAATCTGCCGCGAAGAGATAGTCTCGAGGTACCGAATTGCCCGACAAAGTAAATAAAATAAAGAACGGAAAAAATATAGCTTGGAATATACTTCGTATATTTTCAATATTTTTCCTATACTCATGTATATTAATTATACTTCGCGTATATGAAGTACACGAGATATATACCACAACAAATATGTATCGATGTATTTTTTATACGGTTTCAAAAAATATAAAAATATAATCAACTTATATTTACATTACTGAGTTCGTATCGACTTTCCCGGCAGAGCTGAGGACCCGACGGCGGCGTCTTCGCGGACCGGAAGTGGTCCGGGTGAGATACCGGCGCCCCGCTGAAAAGAAGCAAAGGGCTGCAGAGCGGCCGGTGATAAGATTTTGATACGGTTAAGAGCAGGGGAGGAACCCTCTGACCCGAGTTAAGGATGCGGTGCCCAGCTGCCGTCCGATGACCTGGGGAAGCCGCCGTAGATGATCTCCAAGGGTCACGCACCGATTCGCTAAGGAACGATCTCGATTTAGTTTAAAGGGACGACTCCAGGCGAAGGATAAGAGTTACCGGCTATAAGGATCTCGACCAATCGGAATGATTAGTTTCCGAATTTGACTGTTGTCATTCGACCGCTTTAAATCGGTTACGGAAATACGCGGCTGCTCAGTAGCGTTTGCTGATTTTACGCGACCCCAAAGATCATCAGGATCCGTTAAGCTACCGTCTCTTCCAAAAGTTTCCATCGGAGCTCTCGTTTTGCCAAAGTTTAGACTGTCCCACCTCAACTCCCAAGTCATATCGGCTGCCGGCCGCCTGGCATGCGGATGCATGAACGAAGGGTGGGCGGCCGAAGGTGACGTAGGTTAGTACACGGATTTTCGTTATCTGGGTCGAGTCAAGAAAATACGTTACGAGATATTCATATACGATATGTAACAGTATATGATAGGATAGCTCGTTCGTGTAAATTGAGCTATGGCGATCGAGCTAGCCCGAGCTATTACAGTCACGATAAAAAGTAACAACCAATCTGGTAGGAGTTTCTTGTACAATTTTGAAAAAATGTGACAATGGTCCAGCCAATGGGATGGACAGAGATAGATAGAGCGGTAGTGTTAGCGCTGTAGATAAAGACCAAAAGCAAAGCTCAAGCAGAGGGGCGTCCTTGGGCGTCGTGACGCTCCATCGCGATACGTGCCTTCAGAAGGTTCGAGTTAAACGAGCAGCAGTTTTCACACTCCGTTAAGTTGGTAACGCTAGCCGTCAGGGGGCTCGAGGGTGTCTGCCTGCCTGTTTCAAAACGGAAAACCAACTTTACTTGGGACGCTGTGAGATTTTACCTTACGGAGTTTCACGTGCTCGCGACGACGCTTCTGCATGGCGTAACGACGCCTCGCTTACGTAACTACGTGTCAATTTAGTATCGGGGATCCACGTGGGGATTTAAAAAAAATATATTTATACAATTCTTATCACTGCTACGGGAGGAAAAGAGGCGGAATTGCATAAGGGTAATAATTTTTTTTTTGGAAATTCAAGAAGTATGTCTAATCGTGCTACTGGCTATTGTTCTAGTACTTAAGGATGGAATTAAAAGATTTCTTTTTCGAATGCGAATAAAAGACGCAAATTGTAGAATTCGAATCAGCTTGCTACTCGAGTCTCATTGTTATTGGGTCTTTTAATGTTTCTCCTATTTATATTCTCGTGGAAAAATTATTCTACGTGGACCAGTTTCACAAGAGATCAGTGGCCGCCTGTGTTACACTAGGAAAAGCTTGTCTTGCATTGGTAACAATGGTGAATCTTTGTTTTTGGAATTTGTCGAACAGCTTTTAGTTGGTGGAAACTCAGTTGTGGATGCGGCTGTATATATACCATATATATAGTACAGACGTTTATTCTCGTTTTTACGGCTTATCTTTGCCCAATCGATTGATACGATTTACGACTAGCTGCAGCGCGGATTGGCCATTGGCTTTTGCGATTGGTTCGCGAAAATCGATATACCCATAAGGTAGAATCGCTTCTCCTCGAAGCGATCGCGCACGTTCCACGTTCGACACATTGAAATCGCCTTGATCCCATATAAACGCCTAGATACGTATTTATATTTATTTTTTACAAATATATTTCAATCCGGATTTAAAAATACGTTCGGGCATTACACAAGTAATTCCGAGTATCTCGATAATTGTTAAATGATAAAAAAAAGCACCTCCACTGTGCTATTTAAAATTAAATGATAATTCCATCCATTTCCCGTATTTATTCAACATTTTTAAATTCCTCTTTCTCTCTTTCCTCATCCTTCATAATTCTCCGTACGACAGGTACAACGAGAATTATATCCCTCGTGAAAATTTTCACGGTTGTCATCCTGACTTTCTCCTCCGACCTGCAGGAGCATTCGCAAGTGGCTATTTATTATCCGCGGACGGTCTTATTTACTTTCTAGCGAACCATCAAGCCGACGACTCCCCTACCGACGCCGGCGTCGTCATAGCCGTTCTTGCTTTACTTTTCCACCCGAGTACCCGGTACGATTCCGCTTTGAATTGTTGATAAGGCTACCGAATCAAAACTTGGTATAAATTTTCGAGCGACTCACTCTCGAGGGATAAACAATTTTAATTTGATGCAAAAAAAAAAGAAAAGTCTCATTACGCGCGTTTGAATTGTCCCTGTTGAAAATACAGGCGCTTCTTTCTCGTAACGAGCATCTGTTGCACTGCTTAAAAATTGGAGGTAAAAAAAATTATATTCCAAAAATAACAATCAACGTAATCTTGATTGTTATTGTTATTATTGAAAATCAGTAAACTGTACCGTGAGAATAGGTAGCCGTATAAAGAAAAAATTTATTATATAATTTTTACATAACAATTTTTTGTCCTGATTGTACTGAAAAAATTATTGGGTGTTTTAAATAAAAATATAAGACGACTCGTTTAATGTCTCTATTGGCCAGCGCAATTATTCCTTGTATGGAAATTCAAGATGGATCCGATTCGCCCACGTTTACTATTACCAGACAGATTGGGCTTCTTGAATATCTAATGGCTGACTGTCCGATCGCGGATCGAGAGCAACCGTTATTATCGTATTATCGATCCCGTAATGGCGGAGTAACAACGATACCTTGACAACCTAACCTAACCTTTATAAATCCTTGGGTAAATTGTTACGTGCTGTTATAGATGCAACAGCGAAATGGCGAGTCGTCTAGCTGGTAGCAATTACCAGTAATATTTCAATAGAGAGAGATAACGAAACACGTACGTAAATACTGAACACGTACTGGATGCAGTAGTTGGATTTTTTTATTTTTTATTTTTTTTTGGTACGACTGAAATAGCTAAGTATACCTATGGGTTATCGTAACTACAGATCAACTTGTAAAGCTAAAATTTGGTTGGTTTATTTTTTGTATATATATTTTTTTTAATCTTCAAGCAACGCAGCTATAACGTAATTCGAGTCGAGATACATAATTTTATGTGTGCAATTAAGCTGCCGGAAGCTTTTTTCGAAAAGTCCAAATCCGATAACTTTAACGTTTTGAATTAATTTATAGAAAAGTTACATGCCGCAACGAAGCGCGAGGTAGGCAACAAAGTTCCTAATGGCCGGATGAACTTTATTCGGACAATTGAAATGTCTGGTTCACTGACTTTCGTAAAAGCTTCGCTTACTAATGTTTTATTTTGATTTTAATAGAAATTGAAAAAAAAAAATTTTTGTCCATTATTTTTTTCTGTTACGATTTTTTCAAATTCTTATACGCTTCCCGCCAGTTTACTGTCTCGCACCTTCGTCCTGTTGGGCAATCATGATGTCACGTGGGTACGTATATTAAAGGCCGATTATGTCACTTTGCAAGAGTTATTGCACACGCACTATAGGGAGAGCAAGAGCAACCGTGCAGTGCAGTTCACACGCGAAAGCCGACCGGTAGCATTAATCAAGTTCAAAAATTAAAAGATCTAAAGGATCGATTGGATCGTTACGAAGAAACGATAAATATATTTCGATCTCGAGTAAAGGAAAAATTATTAACTAATAACTCGCAGGAATCGTATCGAGAAATTTGATTAATTGATATTGATAGTAGATTATGAATTTTTAGAACGAGATTAGCGTAATTTTTTTTTATTGCAAAGAGATGAAATTTTTTTTTTTTTAATGCTAACGATAACTTATGGAAATATTGCGAAACGCGAATAAACGTTGTACGGGAACATTAACGTCCTGCTGAAAAATAACCTTTCATAAATTATCGATCTAATCCATTGCCAAAACAACAGTACGTAGATTGTACGGCATTTATTTACGGTGTGCACACACCCATTAATTAACACATAGTTAAAGCGCGAGCTAGTAGACGTTGGTACATGCACGCTAAATGCATATCCCGGCATAGGTAGGTATATACCCCCTATTTATCGTATGGGTTTATAGATATAACGAAAATGAGGATTATTATAGGATATTCCATAGCCGTTCGATCGATCGATAAATTTTTTTATCTGTTTAACAAATCTATCGCTAAAGCGTTAAAAGCGATATTTGTTTGAAAAAAAAGAAAAAAAAAATGTTTGAACTCAGCCAGAATGTAAGGACCCCTATGGTTACAAGATTTGTTCCGTAACATTGAACGATTTCACGTAGAATCGGGAAGTCATAGTCGCCGCAAAATGACTTTGGAAAGATTTTATATTTAAACTTATCTCGACTACTGTAAAAGGGCTGTAGACGCTAAAGCCAAATGATCTGATTCGTAGGAACGACTTCCGCTTTCGTTACGATTTGCATTATAAATTCGCGTATTTCAGGGATACTCAAAATTGTCCCGATAAAACTTTTGACATAGCTATATGCATATATATACAGGCAAATAAAATAACAGGGAAAAGATTTTATTGAAAGAAAAAAAAAAAAGAAATAAATAAAAAAGAAAAAAAAATAGTTAATAACTTTTTCATCGAACGACCTGCTTATTAAAACTATTGAAAGAGATTGAAACGATAACAGGTACGCGGCCCCAAGGGAAATCCCATTATCGTTATCACGCGAGTTTATTTCACAATGTCCCAGAAGCATAAAGCGCAGCCTGAAATCACGATAAACCGGATGGATGATATCGACAGAAGAAAATGCAATGGGACCAAATCGAAATTTTCAATCGGTTTCTCACGCGGCATCCAGGAAAGTTAGTATATAGCAGTGGCGGGCGGGAGAGGTGGGTGGTGGGTGGGAAGACCACGCAGAGAATTAGATTTTTAAATGAGAAAACTGAAAAGTGATTTATTTTACTCTTTTTTTTTTCCTCTACCGACTCAAAACTTTTTTTTTAATTCTCTGCCATATTTGAAAGCCCGCCTGAATGTGAACATGGCATATGAAATTTTGAAAGAAAAAAAAATGGTAAATTGCACATACCGTATCGGATTATTACGTAAGATAAAAAATAATTAATATTGTTATCATACTAGATCAACGGATCCACCCGATCGTTTCACTTGTTCGCGGATGTCTGCAAGTACGTTAGTTAAAGTGGGTGGTTCCGCGAATGAAGTTTTTGTCTTGACGGAAGCTCCTGTCGTCGAGGACGTCGACGCCGACGCCGACGGCGACGTCGTCGAGGATAATTTCACTAGGTTCACGGGGAGCTCTACGTGCGCGCCTGGTCGTTTTTCGCGGCTGACAATTAATCATCGTTATTTATTGCACGAATAAATTTCAATGCGATCAGCGTGCAATGCCGGAAGTGCCAGTAAGAGAGAGAGAGAGAGAGAGAGAGGGGGGAGAGAGGAAATAGTGGAAAAAGTATAGGATAGAGAGAGAGCGAGAGAGCCGTGACTGAAGGCAACGGGTGAACGAGAGAGACCGAGAGAGAGAGAAAATGGGCGCTTTCGTGTAAAACGGAAAAGGAAAGACAGCCAGACGTAGGCAATGTCGAGTTCGCCCAAAAGACATTAATTTCATTCAAGTGACTGAATGCTTGGAATCCTTAACGAACGACGCGATGTTTTCTTCAAAAGTCCCTTAACGTCACACTTCGCCTGTCGTCAATGCGTTTTCATCGGCACTAAGCTATACCCGCTTCCAACCTCCAACCCTTCTCGCTCTTTCTTTTTTTCTTTTTCTTTCTTTTTTATTTCCATTTTCACTTTTCAATCGACCTCGTTCCCACGCGACCCCTTTAATCTTTATATACGTAATATATAGATATACGCGCACCCACGCTATTCAACGATCAGAAACAGTCGCGAAGCTTCGCAGCAACTAAAGTCTATTCAACTGACGCGTAAACCAAAATCATAGGAGACTTCAAAGTCGATTTTCGGACACCGAGCGAATGCAATATTACGTAATAAATTTTACGGTAGAAATTTCAAAAATACATAAACTTTTTATCGTGCCTAAAATTTTCACTGATACTTGTAAGCGACACGTGGAATTTATCAAGTCTGAATCCTCGTGCTCGACTTTATCATTTGCGTGCATTAATTCCTATGTTCTCTGTAGTCTTGTGTACGTATCTCTCTCTCTGTGTGTGTATATATATATATATATATTTGATAATGAGAGAATCTTGAACAGACGCCACGTTGCGCGGCGCACAGGATGCGTCTAACCACAAGGTACGACAGTGCTTAGAAACGCTGCCCATTATTCCTCTAGCCTCTGTTCTCTGTGTCTAACCGCTGCGCGCATTGCTTCGTAAATCCAAAGTCGTTATTTAGGTGGGATGCGCGACGGTGCGAATGACGCAACGAGCTTGGCTGACGACGTTATCGCTCGAATACGCGAAAGGCACAGTGGATATTTAAAATCAATTGGTATCGATCTCTACGCGCGTTGACGTCATGGTATCAACATGTCAGCATCGTGTTTAACTGTCGGTGGTCGATCGATCGCTATTGATTTTTTTTTATCCAGTTTCCTATCGTCATGGTCGTCTTCGTCATGGCTGCCAGGGGCTTTCTTGGTCTCTGCTTGGGTTTTGTACTTGTTGGTATTGAATATTGATTTAATTTTGTATGCATTGCTGTGGAGGTTTAGCGATGGAATTCATTTTGAATTTATCGGTATTATCTGTAATCGCTGTTATCGCGATTGAATTAATTTTCGTATTTATTGGGGTCCTCTTTGATGTTCACTTTGTCATGGGGTGGGTCTGATGCTTGTAGATCATTTTGATATTTTTTTTTTGGGTTAGGAACTAGTTTGAGGTCTATGAATTTGTTGGAGGTAGATGGATTTTTGGGGAAAAATAAATTTTGGAGATTCTAGGTAATTTGAGTTTTTTTTTTTTGTATTTCGAAAGCGTTATCTGTATTTCGGGTTTTGCGAGACTAAGAGGAATGCATATATATATATTTGAGGGAAAAATTACATCCGTGAAAATTCAATGATTTTCCTCTCTAGACTGGATTATAAATAATTGACCTCGTTTAGTTTCCATCTTCATTTTCATTCTCTTTTCTCTGAACCCTTCGTAGCTCTGGATTGGCATTTACTGGTGGGTTCGGTTAATGCAATAATGTTTCAAATTTCGAACAAAGAACCGAAGCGCCGTTTCAATTAATAATTTCGCACGGTCATTTAGCAGAATTTCGAGCGAAACGACGTTCAAGAATTCACTTTCAATTTTCACCATTAAAAATGATAATAAATTTAAATCCCGGATCGACCGAACCTAACGAACGTCAAATAATAATTATTACTTACGAGGAACCGCACGGTGCGGTGTTTCGGTGTGTAATTTTGCATTTCAATTTATCGACTCCTCCTGTCGAGATCGCTCGCGTTCAATTTGCAAATAAAAATGCACATATCGATGTCACTTTAAATTTATATCGAACACTATGAGAATCCGCCTTGCGGAGAGAAAATTCGATTCACATCAAAGGAATATCGCGACCGAGTGAAATCCTCAATCTTGCCAGTATTGCATAACACGGCGAGACACTGCGGTATCTGCTAATACGATAAAGGCCAATAGTAGCGAGCAGAAGAAAAAACTTTTAATCTGGAAAAACTTTATTAAAGTTCTCGCCGTTTCCTTAAAATTATACGTATTTCGAAAAAATAAAAAAAAAATAAATTCCTTACTCGTACAACAGTCCCAAATTACGTTCCATCCACAACGTTGGAGTCGGGCAACGATAAATTCAATTGTCATTGATAGTATTTTTTTTTTTTTCGAAATTTTCAAACCCATAGTGTGAGCATACCTATATCTCGCGGCTCAAGATAACATCGTCCTATGGCCGACAGCTCACAAGAGAAGCGACAGACAGTAGAAAGAGACTGTAAAGCCTCGAGGAAACGCAAAGAAGAAGGAAACAAGGCAGCTACGGGCCATGAAGGAATAAGAAGCCGGCCAACCGATGAGGGAAGAAAAGAAGGATAAGCGGCAACATTTGTATTCATTGCTTCTGTCCGAGTGGCCGTTACTAAACTATATCTATATATAGATACACGCATGTGTATGTATACCTATATACTTGTGTGTGTATATGTATATATATATATATTGTACGTATATAGGTATATTATATAACAGAGCAACCTCCTTTCGTACCAACTTTATGTACGTACACACAACTTCATCGAGATAATACCAACTCGCTGAAAGAAATGAAATCGTATACCAACCTCGAAAACATAACTGACTTTCCTCGATAAATATTGAAATCACGTGCTCTTATTCATTTCCTTTCCCGACTCTATTTCTTTTTTTTTTCCTCGCATTTTACCCCCCCTGGGTCCAGGGTACGTCATTCTTGGCGAACCGGAAGTCGTCCTAGACACCGGGTCAGTACCCACTTGCTTCTTGTTTTTTTCCTGTTGGGTACCCTGTACGCAGTCATAGAATTTCCAGGCAATCGCTGTCCGATCTATCGATTTGACCTCTATCACCTTTCACCCCAGGTCACTTGACCTCGGCAATAATTAATTCAAGCTTATGGGAAAAGTCATCCGTGGAAATTGTATGGATAGATTATATAATTTTACGGAAAAACATCTTTTTTCAACGTGATTATCGATTTTCGTACCACGATTGCTCGATTATTTCGACTTCTGTTGTTTAAAGAGAAAATGATTTAATTTTTCGTTTTTTTTTTTTCGTCAAACTTTACGTTTTATTGGACCGTCGCGCGTAATTTGAAAATCATCGAGTCAAGCAGAACTTGAATATTTCAAGAACGGCTGGGTTATCTTCGACCAGGATGTTGTCGTGTTTTGCTTGGATGGGATGAACTTTCGTATCCATGTGTTACAGGCGGATTCATGAATTTTTATTAGACCGCCAATGGCCTTGTAGGTTATCAGGAAGGAGCTCGAACATATACGTGGTACCTAAAGGACATCCTGACCAACCATCAGGGGCTGACCGATCGGCTCGTGGAATAATAATGTCACGAGGGACGCTGTTATCGGTGAAATATCTTGAACCGTCCATTGGATACTAATTAGTAATTACTAATTACTGATAACTGATTTATCCTCAAATTGTCTTAAGCGCTGATAAGGAAGATGCCGGACGACACGATTGAGATTAACGTCTACAATACCGTAGAATGATGTATTCACTCTGGGTTATATGCATGCTGATTCCTATATGTAATTTACATATGAAATTGAGTATGTGTATGGATTCCGTGTGGCGCATGACTTATGTAATACATATGAGCTTGAAGCAGATACGCGCATTAATTACGCAGTCGCAACCGACTATCCATCATAACTTTCTCGACAATGACGACGATCTTAGTATATCCTATGTATGCCATGTGTGCACTTGGTTAGCCTGGAGTTTTGTTAGAACAAGTCGACGATGTTATCACTTGAAATTATCATCGGTCATCGGCTCAGTGTCAAGGAGATTAGACGGTTGAGGTTTCGGGATCGTTGACAAACGAGAGGAATGATGATTTTGGGTTGATTGAAATGAGGGAAGAAATTTCTTTTTTTTTTCTTTTTTTTTTGTTATTCAAAATATATATTTTTTGGGGGGAATTCGAATGAATTTTTTTCGAACCATTTTTTGGGAGGTAAATTAATATAATTTTGAAATGGATTTTTAGATGGACGTATATTTTATTTCGTCTTTATAATTGTTTTTTGTTGTTTTTACTGAATTTTGGAAAATATTATACCGACCGTACTTGGCGATATTCTAGCAGGTGGTAAATTTCGAGGTTTTATGGTCGAATTTTGGAAACCCCTTGGTCGGATAAGAGCCTTCGCGAAACAGTCATTTAAATCGTAAGACAAGGGCGGAAGACCTGAAAGGACGGAATACCAAAATGGCCATTTCGACAGGGAATAAATTAGATGGCGCTGGTAATATATATTTATGTCGTAACAATGTACCGAATAGTCTTGGACATTTGGTTTTACCTATATAAATAATTCTTTTATATCGGATTGAATTTCCGCCTTTGTTTTGAATTTCTCGAGGCAGGCGTTTTTGAAATTTTCGTTATGCAACGAGAACACGTGAACGAGGCTAAACTTGGCTAAAGGTCGATTCACACGTTGATGAATTTATTTTACAGTAATGACGTCATTATTGCCGGTATGATCCGTGACGTCGAGAAAGTTGATTAAATTTTTGTTTTTCTTTTTTTTCATATTTACAATAGTCGCAATCAGTTCTAGAAGGAAAGTCGCGGCGATAGAATTGTAGTGATACATTTGAAAGGCGCTTCATTGTTTCCAGCGGTAACGAAATGATAATACACAAAACCAGCTCTAATCACACTGATTCATCCTTAGTCGAAGATAAAATGAAATGAATTCTTTTTTTTTTACTCATCGTCACACCGTCTTTCGCCGAAACGAAAAGATCGGCAGGTGGTAAAAAATGTGACCTCGATAATTCCACAATAATAAATGCATGTAAATGCGTTCATAAAATATCAAAAAAATACTGTTTCCCAATAATCCCGAGCAACGGGTATTATCACGTTAACATTTTTTTTTTCGAATTTCAAATCACATCGACACCATCCAATTTTCTAATAACAGTTCACCTTTGACGGCCACTAACGTTAATTACGTGCACCCTTAAAATAAAAAATGTACATTTTTACCACCGTTAATCTATTTAACAAGCCGCAAGAAAAGTGGAAAATGTGAGGGATTCGTTGCGTCTGAAAATCCGACGAATATTAAAGGGTCATTCACAAATTATTCAAATACCGAGGAGAGGAGAGAGTGAGAGAAGTTTCTGGTAGAAGAATCCGACGCCGGCGTAACCGGTTCCAACTAGTGGCTGTGCTGGGCGTCCATTTAAAACGACGCCGGACGCACTTGAGAAAACTTTACTTCATCCCCTCCGTCCCCCCTCTGGACCCTCTGGTGTCCCTTCCCAAAAACAAGTGCCATAAGTAGCGAAGGGGGTTGCTGGCGGCGGCAATTCTGACGACCAAGGGTCGACCGGCGTCACTGTTCCCCCCGTTGTGCACATAAACTGTACGGCCCTGGAGGTTGTTTATAATTTACATGTTTATGCCAGGGGATGTTTAGCTTACAATATTTCATGACGCTCATACACACGACCTACTGCGCCTCTTGTGCTACTGCACTTCGTCTCGGCTCATGTGCTGTACTTTTGGTCGTGAACTATGGGACGCCCTCGTTTCTTATTTTCACAGGAGTCCCCGACGCATTGCATAAGTACTCGTGATAATGCAAGTTGTTTACGTCTATTACTTTTGAGATAGAAAAAGACATATCGATTCGTTGATTTTTCACGTAAAAAATATTTGAGTTATTAGAAATTTTGTTGCAAAAAAAAAACGATTTTTTTTTCTCGTTTGAGGAATTCGTGGGGTTCGGAAAACTATTGAAGTTTGCGATAAATGCTACGTTGCATCCCCAGACGTGTATGAGTTGTTTATGGTTTTTTTTTTCTTTCTATCCGACCGAGTTGAATCCTTGTGAGGTTTCTGTGGAGTTGGTGGAAATGAATTTTCTAAATTTAGCAGACTGAAAGAATCCTGACGGCCATCATGGATGTTTTGCTCAGGGAAATAGTCAACGTACGTACGTATGTTATGATCACGTGACGGGTCCACCTCGAAATTTGAATTGAAATTTTCTCTGTCAATTTTGAAGAAATCTTTTTAAAACTGATTCCTACGTCACTCGTCATCTGGCAAGATATAACGGGTGGTGCGTTTGGTCGAGAAACGTACGTGAGGATTGTATTACTTTGATAAATATTGATTCAAGATGGCCGCTCGAGCTTCACGCTCCCTTTAAATACACTCGGCACTGTCTTGCGATAAGGAAAAAAAAAAAAGAAAAAATATGACACGCGCGTGCTTTCAATTCAACCAGAGACTGGGATGAGCTTGCGCGCACCGAGGATTACGTTGAGCATCGTAAGGGTAGATTTTCACATGCGCTACAGTTATTCTACTTACATGACGGCTCTTGCAGTTAACCAGCTTTAAGCTTTCACGTATCTGGAAATTCCTCTTTTTTTTTTTTTTTTTTGCTAACGTAGATAAAGGAACTCGAAGATTTACATATATTTCATTCAGAATATATTATCCAAAATATATATTCCGGAATAATTCAAATTTCCAAGAAATACTAATGTCCCTTCAAATATACTTTGAAATTCAAAGACAGTTTTTTTATTTTCACTTCAATGTCCTATAACGTATATACACACAGACACACGGTATCTTTACGTCAAGTATGCGGAAACTCAAAATGCGAACCGAGAGAAAATATTCAAGCGCTCTAATTTCAGCCATGTTGAAGTAACGAGAGAGCCTTAAGCCCGGATCCAGCATCCAGGATACAGAATCCTAGATACGAACATTCTCGCGCCAACGCCCAGCTAATCCACGCTAATCTCCGGCTTGACGTATCCTAAATAAAAACTCGAGGAGCCCCGTACGTTGTTTCCCAAATCCGGTCATCTCAAAACTTCGGCGAGAAAGTCTCTGTTCGTTAAATTGAAAATTTTTCATGTACAAAAATGTAAAGAAAAAAATTGAAACCCTAAAAAATTCTTTGATCCGAGTAACCACTAACTGATGCCTGTACACACACGTGTCTCCACTGAACCCTTCAACTTGCACTTGGATTCCTTTCGTACAAAGCAATGGCAGAGTCTAATAACCCGTTTGATCTACAGAAGTTACGTTAGGTTAGGTTAACCAGACAACCCGAGGGTTAACGAGCCTGCGGACCAAACGAGCTAAGGTGACGAATTGTTGGTATTTACACGATCCCGCAGGGGCTGAACGTGGAAGCCAGTGACGTTTAATGACGTTCAGAAAGAAACTATATGTATATACGAATTATATGTATAATATGGGTGTGTGGGTGTGTATATATATATATATATATCTCGATTCACGATACTGTTGTTAAATCTTCAGTAAGAGAAAAGGGAAATAACTGGATTTTTAATTTGAACGAGTCTTATGCTCGGAATTGCGTTACGTTTCTGTCTTATGATGGCTGGAAAATAAAAAAAAAACTTAAGAAAAGCGGGATGAGCTGGTTTTGATTTCACGTTCCGAGCGGCAGCCACTTGCGCCTCAGGCACTTTGAGATCATCCTCCGCGCCAAGACGCAGACTCACGATTCAGTTCATTGGTCCATCTCATTCAAGACTTACTTCTTATACGAAGTTGCGTGTTGCTTTTCGGCCAACTAAACTTCTCCCTGTTTTATTATCATTTCCTGTAACTTTTTCTTTTTCATCCGTTACGTCTCTCTGCATCTGTACCGATCGATGATCTGTGGTTCTTTTGTCGATTCTGGACCACATTTCATTCGGGGGAATTACTGGAAGCGTCGCTTGTCACGTTCGGATCGTGTTGCTATGGTTACAAAAATGTACATATATATATATATAAGAATATACGTTCATATTTTTTACAGTTGCGATTTTTTGCACGAAAAAAATAATATGCATGATAATTGATAGGTGTGTATACATATATTATATACATTGGACGTGAATTGAAATGTCTTGATTTTTTTTTACAATATTCCACTTGCGGTTTTACGTTCGGTGTCGCGACATTCAATCTCGATAAGAAATCTGATATCGTAACCAGGACGAATTCCGGTTTACCTATTTCTCTTAATTTTCAATCAATCGGATAAGTGCTATCGGAATTTCCAATGGCTGACTGTGAGAGTCTATCGTATTTCTTGAAACGCCGCCTATGCTCTGTGGGTGATT
This sequence comes from Calameuta pallipes, assembly GCA_030142375.1. Taxonomy (NCBI): domain Eukaryota; kingdom Metazoa; phylum Arthropoda; class Insecta; order Hymenoptera; family Cephidae; genus Calameuta; species Calameuta pallipes. Next base: position 1,435,642 of record JARQSW010000366.1, read on the forward strand.
ATTTTTTTTTCCCCTCTTAAAGCTTTAATCCGGTGGGACTGCGTTTTACAAAAATTCTAGGTCAGAGCGGATACCTTGCAGTTATAATTTTTTTTTTTTTTCCTTTCTTTTACCTAGACATGTATAATTAGAGAGTAAAACTGTGCGGTGTACTTTATATTTTAAACTTTTTTTCTCACTATAAAACTTTTGTACTTGACAGTGGCGCCACACAGGTACTTACCTCGGGCTGCGCTAGCAGAAAATATTGGAATTTTATAAAGGCGTTTATTTTATTTTTTTTTTAGTGTCTCCACTTTTTACTTTTATCAGACTCACGTTACCCAGCAGCTTTAAGAACACTGATATCCACGGTTTGCGCTTGAATTTCATAAAGTCGCTTCTGTGTCTGTACCGAGCAGGAATCGCTGTGATTCTTTTGTCGCCGACTGTAAAACCTCCGGATTTTATTTTGTCCATTTACGTCTCTACGCTTTTCTTCGTACCGCGTATACCGTAAGCATCAAAAGTAATCGCGCCAAATATTTTTGATTCGATTAATTATTTTTTTTTTTTAGGTTCATTAAAGATTCTCGAATACCCGCAGAACGCTGCGTCGAGTTTTCATATATACATATATATATTTTTTTTCGGAAACTCCTCGACAACTAATACCAACTTGAAGTATCAAATATTTAATGAAGGGATGATTAATCAGCGCCCGCGGGTAACAAGGTGTAACGCGATGCACCAAAAATCCCAGAAAGGTTATTTGTTTGAAAAGATGGCAGGCCTGGCATTAGGCCGTCATTATCTCGCGTTCGGCGTCAGCCGAGAGAAACGACGATCAGCTGAAGAAATTGTGGAATTTCTTCGTAAAGGGAGAAAAAAGGGGGAGAAAAAAGTTTCTCAAATTTCTCCACCAAAAATTTGGAAACGAAAAACGATCGCTGGTCCAGCGGATGCTGTGTAGGTTAGGTTTAGTTAATAGGCAGACAGGTACTTATTTAGTCGGAAAGGTCGGTAGACAAAAAGACAGACTATATATATACATATATACTATTATAATAATAACTGGATTATCAATTTGGATTCTGCCTCTAGTTATATTTTCGTTTTGATCCGTCAATGCACTCGTATAGTAAATTACTGCAGCCAACCGTGCAGCACGAAACAATAAAATTCACGTATTTCTCCAAAATATCTACAGGGGGCCATTCGCCACCTAGTTTTATTACTTATTACGTTTCTCATATACTTTCATTCGTAAGAGTAAATCTGTACGGGCTATAAATTGACTCTGAAATGAATTAGCCGAAGTAACCGTTGAAAGTCATGTGCAATGGCTGTGGTATATTAGTGAGCAAAAAGAAATTCCAATTACGTTTGGACATTTATAAATATGTACACGTTTTAAATTAGGCATAATAAGACATGATACTTTGATAATAAACATTATAATTCCAAGATTAATTTATCTTGTTGATCTTGGGTCGCGCTTGAACGTTCAGAGAAGTATAGTGTGTGGAATATACATATATGGTATACATATATACATATGTATAAAAATGCATATAGAATGGATGCAGAGACTCTCTGTTCATCTTAAATTCATCGAGGGTCAGGTTGGTACTGTAATAAAAGGATGGTTGCACAGGAAGAGGGATGCTGGGAGGTTAAGAATTTTTCTCTGATTTATGAGCGAAAACGTCACGCAGATTGCAGAAAGTCGGAACGTTGAAGAGTTGAGAAAAATAAAAATAAAAAAAAATAATATATACACAGGATAAAGCCGTGATATCTATTTGGCACGTAAACGCAGGATTTATTATAATTTTAGTAAAATTCCCATAAGCGCCGCGGCGTCACACTGCGTCTTGCGTCGTTGCCAAACCGCAATGAAAGTGAAGACGAAAATTTACGATTAAAACCAAATTAACCGTTCGATTGGCAAAGTCATTATTTACACGGGGAAACCGGTTTTGGTGGGAAATTTTACATTTTTTTTTTTTTATTTCTTAGAACTTTAATAACACGGCTTATACGGCTGTTAATCAATAATCGAGAGTAATTGAATAGAATAGATAGAAAAATTCGTCTTTATTAGATACGTAAAATATTATTAATCACTTCCGGTTTCTCATTTTGCTCCGTTACTATACCAAAATGTAATTCGTCTTATCGGTTCGAGTTGACAGTATTCGAACTGTCCATTTCCGTTTTGCTATCTAATTGGACACGAGCCTCCTGCATAGGATCCATCATTTTAATTTTACATAGCGAGATAAAACAAAGCAAAACTATGTTAGAGTCTGTACCGGAAGTCGGATATCTGACGTCACAACGAGCCCACATATCGTCCCAAACCGATAATTATGGTTGTTATGAAGTGACAAAACAATTTTGGAAAATTTTTTGAATTACCTACAGCAACGTATGCAGATGCAAATTTCGATTCAGGCAACATAACGTATTGGAGATGAATCTTAATCTCAATATCTTCTTTAAAAATGGACATTTGCTTTATCGAAAATTGACCTCGTCTTGCAGTCAATGGGAAATTTCATATATGCAATTTTGTTGACTTTAATCATAATTTTTATTACGTCATCGCACGTTCGAAATTCCATCACATATGCCATCTATAAGCGACACATATCCTTGCAGCACGACGTAAGCCAGAATGATATAAATGTGAAGCAAATAAATTTGTACTTCCACCTGTCGTTTTTTTACAGCAAAAAATAATCGTTTAGGCATTCAGAAAAATTGAATGGAGAAATTATGAGATTGTCGCCTGAAATTCACCACGTTAATTCTTTCCTCGTAAGGCACTGCGGTTTATATTATTATTATTCTCCGATATCAGATCTACTCGATATTTCTTCAGGTTACGAATTTTACATTGATCGTGAAACATCTTTTGGTTTGCCATTAAATAAAGAGATCCATAAAATACGTCCCATGGTAAGATAACGGTCGTTACAATGCACGATTTGTATTTAAAAAATAATTTAAGGACGGAAAATCTTTTCCGCTTTTTATTAACAAGCGCGTCGTTTAATTACAGTCGGCAGAAATTCTAATTATGGTGATTCATGATTTTTGATCGATTCAATTTAGTATATATATACATAGGTATTATATATGTACGCATATATAATGACTCGTTTTCAATTTCTGCGACTGACTGTATTTACATTCTCTGGACTCCTTAAAACATTCGGTTTGCTTAGCGAAGGTATACAATGTATACATACTCAGGTATATATGTGCTACATATATAACTGGGTATGTTACGGTTTTAAAGCCCTGAGGCTCCACGTTTCTCGATACGAGCTTGTCTGGTTCTCAGCTACCTGCCTACCTCGTTATAATCCTGAATCCTAGCCAATTATAGTCTGTCCGGGTTTTTGTTTTTTGCAGTTGGTAAACAATGCGATTCTTAGACAAATTACAGGTAGCTTTCGATAAAATCACGCGAACGGGTTAAGATAGAAAAATACAATGTAATTGGGTGTAAAATTAGGGACGGGGATAAAATTTTAATGAAAAATTGTATACAAAGCCACGTGCGACTTGACAGATTTTTCATCTGTCAAAAAGAAAAAACACGTGGAACGACTGTTTAAGCGTATAAGAAGATATTGAACATTATTGTAGAAAATTGAATTGCTTGCGAGATTAAAATTTTGAGTTTCCGCTTCCTCCTTGTAAATAAAGGATGAGAAAAATTCGAGAAAATCGTTTCAACCGAAAGCCCAGAGTAAGGTAATTTTTTTTTTTTTGAAAAATATTGTTGTCTTAATTTTTTTTCCGATAACTTTGCAGGCTACTATGCGACTATGCCGATTGTTATAAAGATTGATTGATAAAATTTATGAAAATTTTTTCATAAACCATACGGGCTCTCGCGTCAATCATGATTACAAGGAAGTTCGTGCGAGACGCCCCTTACGTAGTAGCGTCGCGACGTCTGTCTATTTGTACACTCCGTCCTCTTTCGTCGTAACGAAACGCCAAAGCGCATAAGGAATATATATACAAAAACAAACTCTCTCATGCCGTTTAAAATACGATCGGCCATTCTCATTAACACTTTATTCGACGCCACGGGTGCGTCTCGTCTCTCGCGCTTATCAGACGTAATATCAAAATTGATATTCAGCTTATTTTCACGAGATGACGTAAAATTATTTTTTACCTGGAAAACTCGAAAATAACCAGTCACGCGTTTCCGCCTCGCCTAACTGGAACGTCAGCTACTACGATTCTCTCATGATTAATATTTTTAATCTAGCCAACTTCCGGCGGCTGCATCAACTTCCGTTAATATTTTAAACTCGAGTGAACCTGAAATTTTTCTATAACTAAATTTCATTTTTTTTTTCATAATAAACAAACTTCTACAGGTATTTCCTGTATGAAATTTAGACATTGCCAGTGATAACGATACTGACAAGGATCGATAACGCCCTGACATTCGGTATAATAAATTCTATCTTTAAAAAGACATGGCAAATCGAAAGTCAAAGTTCGATATATTTATATCGAAATACTGTATTTTCCAATTATCATAATATCGGATATCACCTCGATATGAGATTGAAAAGAAGTGAAAGTGAGGAAATTAAAAAAGAAAAATCCAAAATTTTCAAATCCAGAAATTTTTAATTTACTCCGAAATGGATATAAAAGTTCCAAGCTCGATAATTTCGAACGAATTAATTTTTTCTTACCAAGACGTTCATTACGGTACAAGTGTGAGACGAATTTGATGAAATTTACTGTTGAGCAACCGTAAAAAAAAAAAAAAAAACTTATTCTTAGTAAATAAAAATAAGCCGAATCAAATCCAATACCCAATTACAAGTACGAAACTGGGTTTTCAGTCTGATCCATAAAATGATACTACAGTGGTGAGATCGTACCCTTCTTGGAATCCGATAAGACAGAAACCGAAGTACGAAGAGCCTGAAATCGTGAAGGGACAAAGTCCTTGATGTTTCCAAGGGAATTTCTACAAGGGACGTTAGGACACGGTGTTGTTAGTATATGTGTACATATATATTGTATACGAGCTTATGTACTCATACATATATATATTGTTATATATATATATATATAACAATATACACGAAACGAAACGCTATCTCGCCATCTACAAGTATTGTAACCCAAGACTCCTTTAAAGCCAGCATTCTTCTACCTTTATTAGCTTTTTTATTTACCTGTTAACTTTATCTTATTGCAAGACGCAGACATTTTATATTACCTACCGGCGCGATCAACTTCTGCTACCGGTAAGCCATGTTTGCGTTACTATCAGCTTGGGAAAATCGAAGTCAAATTTTATTGACATACATTTTTTTTTGTCAGATTATTTAAATAGGCTCATCGTCTTCGTTGAAAAAATAGGCAAGAAAACTTTTCTTCGCGATTGTACTTCGTTCTGTCTTATTTTGTGTCTCGTTTAATTTGTCGGAGTGTTTAATGATTTTTTTTTTCCTATGCTGTTGAAACTTCCTTTGACACGCGGATGTCAATGAGCTTTGAACGTTTAATCGGAATTTTTATTGCGGGCACGTGAGCCGAATCTTTATTAATTAGTTAGACTGCGGGCTTTGCTAATTGGTGACTGATTGTAAATACCGTGAAGTTTATCGATGGTAATCGATCGATAGATTATAAACGTATGATTGGGTAAAGAAATTTAATTTTGATCGTAAAAATTTCGTAATAATTGGTGGTAATAAAAAAAAATTCTTTAAATCTATTTTCAGCACTTTCAGTAACTTTTATACTGGTTACGCGTGTCCCAAGTGATAGCAATCACACTTTGGCCAATCGTCACTCGATCAAAATGAACGGATTAACGTCGAACAGCATTGTCACGAATTTTCCACCAAGTCAGGTGGTCAATCTGTCACTGTTTGATGTCAATTGAAATACCTGATTGCTATTGGGTTGCTTTACCAGCCGCCGCTACGTACGTATTTAATCGACACGCTCGAATTTCGACTTGATTCTACGCTTTCGGGCGTTACAATATCGATTGAACGAAACAAGGGAGGCTTTGTAGTGCAGATGCGAGAAAAAGTTTTAATTTTTCAAAATTTCTCAAAAATAATATATGCCCGACTGACTTACGCTCGTTTGCATTTTACGAGGTTTTAATTGCCGCGCGTTTTTGAGTTACAAGCAGTTTTATTGGCTGTCCTTAATTCTTTTTTGTAAAATCGATTTGACGTCAATTCGAATTTCAAAAAAATATTTTACACACGTTTCTGGTGAATCTTTAGTTTTAACGAGAAGATTTATTTATTTATGAATGCATCCGTCGTTACGGGCGACAGTAGACATAAATATTTTAATAAAAAAAAAAAGAGCGGATACACGATGAAAATGTCTGTGGGATAATAAAAGTGACCACTGGTCATACCTATGGCTGCCTTGTTCGCTTACGAGCATTTTAATTAAGCAATTATCTTCAAAATCACAGATACCTTCGCTGATCAAACGATTACGCTTCCCCGGGTTATCTTCCTTATACGGCTATAAAAATTCAACTTAGTCGTCGAGTCTTTTGAACGTCATCATTAATTTACACAACACTCGACTAGTTAACTTAACCACCTAAGAAATAGTTAAATTAGAATCATTAGCTACCGTGTAAAACTATATTAACCATTTTAATGTTCTTAAAGTAGAAAAAAACAGTCCCATGAGTAATTAGAGATCCATGAATAAATTTCTCGCTAATTAAAGTTACATTTAGAAAGAAAGAGAAAAAAAAACATTTTTTTTTTTATCATGGCATTCAATTGTCAGTATCACGTCAGGCAGAGTCTTATTTGGCGATTAATCGATGTTACATTTCGCAAACTTATTTTTTTCTTATCAAACTCGCGCATGCGTCAAATGAAATCTCAAGGCTGTTTCCTTTTAAGAACTTTTAAAGGTACAGAATCGTGAAGCGGAATGGTTCAAAAATGACGGGCAACACCTGCCCGGATGGTGGCATTCAGAGTTTGAGACCCTCCGAAAAGGCCGAGCTCTAACGCCATACTGGAAGCGTAGTCGTGATTTATGATGCGCCTGGTTCTACAGCCTCCATATACCTGGCAGTCCCTACACCCAGTTGAAACTTCATTCTCCCGGTCCATAGAAAACCATTGTTTTCTGACGTAAATTCCAATTGTGCAACAGTCCAAGTCGAATAGCCATACAGTTCAAAATCGAATAAGTCATCTTGTTTATTATGCAAATCCTATAAAAAAAAAAAAAAATTATATTCTATGGGGTAAGCCCATCTCATGAGGAAGAAAATTAATTTAATTTTTCTTATTCATTAAGTTTATTTTTCTACTCACGCACATGGGCATCCCCTCGTTTCTTTCCGCTTTATTCATCATATTTCCACGTACTTCATTCGCCAGAGGAACTTCTCGCCCGTACTGTATTACTTTCCCAGTGAAAATTCATTAAGAATTCGAACACTCGAGCCAAGTGGGTTAAGGGGATGGATATCCAGCGTTAATGTACCCCGGCGCTTCTAAAATGATTTAAAGCGGTACAACCCACTTTGAAAAATATTGCGTAACAGCCGATGCCACTCCCGGAATTCACCTTGGTCGAGAAGCAACGAGATTCCTATTACCAGCCTGTATCCACCCTCCTCCTTTATCAGGGACGAAATCGAAATTTCGTATTTTCAATTTGCCGTCTTCGATGTCTCGAGACTTTAAATTCCTCGCGGCAGCATTAATTATGGGCCAAGGATCTTTCATGTATAAACTGACCTTACGAGCAGCTTTAAGATTCATCGAGTGCTTCATATATAGTCTGTAATAGAAAAGACAAATTTATTTGACTCTCCGTTAAGTTCATACAGTTAAGTAAACTCGTCGTCGTCGCCTTCGCGCTTTACGTAATGACGAAGCCAATTAAAATCCTTTAAACTTGGTTTTATTACCTGCGAGAAAGTACGTGGTCTGGCGTACAATTTGGTTAAGTAGGGATATTTCGACGTGTGACGTCATCGATTACTGGTACAAACAGCAAAGCAATTTTCTTAAACGATCCCGCACGTGAATGACGCTGTAAAAGCATTTGTTTCGTCGCACTTAAAATGTCCTGGATAAAGTCGACGTATGCGGGTGTCATTTGAAATTGGTCGCATCGTTAGATCATGGCCATAAACAATTGTTTGTGTATACGTATATATATATAGCAGCTGTCGTTATTAAATTATTATCGGAAAATACGAAAGAAAAAAATCGCTTTACGAACGTTTAATATAAATGCAGTGACGGTTGCGGCGCATGCGCGCAATCGAAATATTCAAACGAATGACTGCTCGAGTCAGTTACAGAACGTAGCGCAGTGATAAACGTGCCAGTGCTTAAATTTTCGAACGAACGATCAACGGGAAGGGTTGCCAACCACAACGAAGTATCGAGGCGTCACCGCAATGAGCGACACGATTTTTTTTAAAAACCGCCCCCAGTAAAATTAATGACGCGCAGTTTGCAATTCGTAGACAGAGCGTTGACCTACATAAACGTAAGGTTAAAGTACGGCCTGTGTATAGACGTTGATTAAAATGCGAAATAAAACGCATTCGTGAGTTGAAGCCAGAAATGAATTGATTCTAAGCGTCCTATAAAAAAAAGCCAGGCTTAATTCCAGTAAGCTCGCTAGTCGACTGTCATACCGCGGACGGACTATAGTCATAAAATAAAAACCACAATTTGAATTACGTCGTGTCGCGGTTGCTCGGCAAGCGAAACGACGCGCCTGACAATCATCGCGTCATGAAAATACGAATGGAATCAGGAAAAAGCTATATAAATAATTTTCGTACATGACTGTCAGTTATGGTATCACTGTAATTTTATATATTATTTCCCTTAAGTACACACCTAAGAAAACACTTGAAACTGCCAGTTTCTCTATACAGGGTTACTCAGTAGAAACGCAACACCATATTTTAGTCTTATGGTAAAACCATGGTGGTGCGTTTCGGCTGAATAACCCATGGTATGTGAAATATACACACTGCTTCTCCATAACCTATAATTTCCACAGCACTGTCTTGCGCGACACACGCACTCGTACGATTTCCATCGCGTCTATGGCAAAGCTATAAACGGCTGAATAAGTTATGTAAGTCCAGACACAATTTCACGGTGAGTTTCTTACAATTCGTATCCATCATCTTATCCATAGAGAACACGGTAAATTTCATCGGCGGTAACAGCAGCGTCGTATACCTCATGCAAGTTTCACGGAAATTGTTAAAGATGCCGGGAGCATAATTCACGTGTAGAACCGAGACGACTGGCGTAGCGACCGATTAATACGACGAAAGGCATTATTTATACGTTTGCAGACGTACGTACATACCTTCTGTTTACGTCTGGCCCGGCGACGCCATAATGGATTAGAATAATTTTAGTGGCAGCACGTGTGCCACCTGGCGGACTTTAGACGAAACACGTAGAAGAAATCAACGCGATTTTTACGCGAGTTTTTACCACTACGTCGCGTCGTTGTCACTGTTATTATCGCCGTTGAGACCGCAACACCTTACGTCCTTAGAGCTGCGGCAACGTTCAAAACCTATAATCATCTATACGATCTATTTAACAACACGGTTTACGACTAAAGGGCCCAAGAAGGCCCAAACGGTTGAGACTGCTGTTTCCCTTACGAACGGTGGTAGAGGCCCTCGTCGTTTTCACGAACCTTACTGGCGGACAACCTAACCTAACCTATAAGGTTCCAACAACAAGGGTACCTACGGAGAGACTACCGACCTCGGGCGATGAAGTTGTTATCTCGTTAACGGTCGAGATTCTTTTACGCGTAAAATTCTTTGAGGATAAGCCATAAACCAGCGAGAGCCTCCGGTTCTCTTTCCTAATGAGGACGAAACTTTGTCAGGAGGTTCGTCTGTTTTCACTCGGGGTGGAATGGTAGATGAAACAAAATAGCGTTGTACCACCTTTTTTAACTCTGTGCGTTGCCCTTCCGGTGAAGAGAAAATGGTGTTCTTAACGTTTGAGAATTTATTTGAATAGAAATTTGACTTTTCGCTTTATTACTGTACTTCTCACAATCTTATTTTATGAATTACAATGTTTTTTTCATGAGTGTGGTCCATGTTATTATTTTTCGAGGATTTTTTGTTAATTTGAATATATCATTTTTTTTATGTACCGTAATATTGAAGTCTTCGAGAGTGACGCATTGGTTCGATCTATCTGCGGCGGGAAATTTGAAATTATTTAACTGAACGTTTCTGTCCATCGACCGTATAAGCCGTACCAGCTGTTATACAAAAGTTGCCGTCATTCGGTCAATTAACTAATTACAATTGAATCCTACTGTTATGTACGTATGGCTCTGTGTTCGATGCTCGCTGGGTATATACGTGATAATAAAATCCTCGCTCTGTCGATTTTACGGAAATTGAATTACGTACATGTGGAATCATACATGTCGGTACAGTCAGACAATTTCAACACGATCGCAGTACTTGTTGAAATGAAAATATATTGAAAAAAAAAAAAATTCACATTTAATTCGCCATAATATTTTGAATTATTTTAAAGTTATCCTTTTAACGCATCAGCGTATAACGATCTGATACGTCCTATATAGGCTCTTATCGATTTGTAAAATAAAATGTTTTTCCTTTCGATTCCTCCAAACGATTCTTTATTTTTATGAAAAATTATCAAATACTTCGTAATTTGTATTCATGGTATCCCTCGGTCGAAAAATCGTATCAGTATGTTACCTTCGTATTTTTCGTTTCTGATTTACAAAAATTGACAACAACTCAATCCCTACAAGTGCTTCAATGTCCACGCATCATTTGACGCCACATCGTGTTATTTCACGATCTTCCGAAAAGCTGTCCTGTCCTGTCGCAACATTAATCTGGTAAAACGTGTTCTCCACGAGCTGTCCAAGCCATGCGCGAGCACGAATGACCAAGCGGAATGAACAGAGCAACGACAGTGATCGACAGTCAAATTATTCATTCGATATTCCCGGAAAGTGACTATTTCAAAGGATAATACTCGATTATCGGCTGAATGAGCAATTCAAAAAAAAAAAATCAATAAAAGCACCAGTCAAAAGTACGTGGAATAGAACGTACACCAATTTTATACAAAAATATTTAAAAAAATTTTTTTAAATTCTACCAATCACAAATTTACTGTAGTACTGTACTAACTATATTCGAAGCATCAGACTATCGAGCACAGTCCATATTTCCTATGTAAATTTAAGGACTCAAATTTGACGCCGATCAGGTAAATTTCACTGTTGCGAGAGACGAAATAGTTCAAAATTTAATAGGACCTATTCTGTTACTATTACGTAAAATTTTGACCCTTCAACTCCACCCCCTGGCTCCTTCCACCATATATGTACACATGTATCGCACATATAACGCGTATTAGTTGCGCAGATAACGTAGTAAGCAATATGGAATTCGGGGTCAAAAATTCCCACGACAATTACGTGAACTTACTTCAAACTTACTATAGCCAATTTAAAGTTAACGATTCACAGGACAGTGACGATACGGCTTAAGGGATGAAGCGTCGGGCAAACGAAAAATCTCAAAACGACCTGAATCCTTTGGTTTCCTTTTTTTTTTTCAACGCCTTTCACACAATAATCTCCTCCTTCAGTTCCACTTTGGCATCAACCTATTTCCCCTACCACCCTTATTCACAACCCTCTGATCAACCCCCTTTACCCCTTCTCCTCCTTCACGAGAATCTTTTCACCAGACTCACTCGACGGGTTCCGGGTCGGTACGATTTTTTTTTTTTCAAAATCCATAATCGATTTATTTCATTTGGAACTCAAGATGATTTTTTTTCAAATTCATTCGCAAAATTTTCCAAAATAGTCCAGACGAAAGGAATTCGCCGTTTGACGTACGTCATTCTCTTGAACGCACGTGCGTCTTGAAATGTCGAATGCGTCAAATAATTTTTTTTCCATATACAAAAAACTTGAAATTTTGAAATATCAAACTATCGGATCAAAACGTGCATGATTAATGATTGTACTTTTTTTTCTAATTTACTATACGTATATTCCATTTGGCATAATATTCAGGAATTATCATTAGCGCATTCGAGTCTACTGCTTAATCCACGTGATTACCAATTCCGTTTTATTCGTATGTGTCTCATTGCCAGATATGAACTATATATATACATGCATACATATATATGTATATATGTGGAATCGAAGATGGAGAATAGCATAAAGGGAATGCTGAATTGGCTGAGGCTGTTTGTTTGCAGATACGACGCCATTCCAATATACTAGATGGAATATATTGGCGTTTAATTTTTCTTCAAGGAGTATATACGTATATATTTATATCATACAGATTGATTCAATTAATTTGACAAATTCAATCCTGAATTTTTCATTCGCAGGGATCCAGCGAGAACCTGCAGCCGCTTTTCAGTCGCGCGACGCTTTGCATTCGTTCCGTGGATTTTAATGCGGTCTCGGGTGTCGGCGAACGTCGATAATATTATCCGATATCCGTTACGAATATCGCTACCGCATTTCCAACGTTAATTGGACTTTTGTTAAAGTTTCGTCTTAGAAGTTAATCTCCGTCGGAAGCATCACAGTCACGAAACTGTCTCTAAAGATTTTTTATAAGAATTTTTTAATCTGTACGTTTCGTCATATATACGTTGCGATTTTGAAAAAGTCCATTTTTACGTATTTTGATTAAAGAAAAATTTTTTTTTTTTCGTAAATTGTTCCAATTTTTACGTCACTTTTCTTTCTCGTGCTTCCCCGTTGCACGAATTCTCGCAAACTGTGGAAATTCGTTTTACATTTTTTTTTTTTTTTTTCTTTTCCTTTCTGAATCTCGAACTTTCGACCTCGTGGAAAAGAATTAAAAGGCATTATATCTCGTGCTCGTGGAGAGGAGACCAAAGCGATTTCCTGATTGGTCCATTGGGCTTTTTACCAATTCATTTTCCAGATATCCAATTATCGTGGAACCGGAAGACTTGTACTGCCGGAATTCTCGCTAATAAATTTCATAATTTAAGCCTTTCAATTACCAATCTCTATCGTCATGCGCGTAACATGTATTAACTGCTGTCTCATAAAAGAAGAGAGAACGAGAGAAAAAGGAAGAGCAAAAATGAACAGTCGTCAACTCACGCGTTTAATTACTCGATATCCTTGATATACAGATCCAAAAAGAAGTGGTTTTCATACCAAAAAAAAAATGAAAACTAGTTCAAGATTTTATAAATATCCCATTTCATCGTGCCAGTAATATATTTTTAGTGAAAAAAAAAATATCACGTATATAAAAAAAAAATATACGTCCCACGACTTGTAGCAGGGGCTAATACAAAATTAATAAATATTCCCATATCTTAAATCATATATATACGTTAAATCGAGCATTCACGCGGTTACATGAAAACAACCCTTAATGAAATTCCAAGCGACTGCATATAAAACCACAAGGATAACCTGAGCCGAAGAAAAAATAAAAAACAAATTAAAAAAAAAATGGATCAACAACCGCACCAAAGCACTCTCTCGAACCGGAAGTATGCAAATGACACATGAAAATGTTATCGCAAGTGTAAAAAGGAAAAATAATCTAACCCATGCTATACATACATATACAGTGTAAATATGAAACAAAAGAACAAAGGCAAACGACCACGTGTAATATTGAATGTCCTGATTTTCCGACGTGATTTTAGCCGAAGGTTCGAACGACGGCGAAAATAAACGTATGGGGCTAAAGCGAGTCAATTTAAACGCAGAGAAGTACAAGGCCAGTCCTCAATGGACGACGGCGTCTCAAAGGAAAAGTAAAATGGTGGGCATTCGGCTACGGCACTCGGTATTCACCGGGCATTCAAAGCTACAGGAGACACTGACTCGACTCGATTCAAGCTTCGTACACACCGAAACCACATCCTATCCCACTATCATCCCCATCGGAGAGCTAGCGATACTCTTAAGATTCCTTAATTAAACGGGCTGACAGCTACATTACTAAGTTTCTTGGTATCGAGACGTCCATCTGCCGCAACGGCCTGTAGGCTGCTGACTGCTTGTTTCCTTTCGTTTCCATTCGTACTCGGTCTGCCAGGCCGCTGGGTTGTCGCTCGAAAACGTTACAGCACTCTGAGATACGGGACGACCGCAGTTACATGCGAGTACGTACTGTGAAATCTGTCGGCGATGAAAAGCCGCCATTAAGCCTTGACCGAAACCGGTATCAGTTATTTGCGCGAAATAAAGAGGAGTTATGGCGAATATCAAAGAATGCTAACAAACAGCGACACTGTACAAGGCGACCGGTATTTTTTATCTGAATTTTTTTTTTACAATTTTATTATTATCTGCGCCACCTTGCTGAATGAAATTAACAATTTTTTTTTATAAAAATTAATTATTTACAGACTAAGTGAATTATTTTAATTAATTAATCCCCTCGGTACGTTAAAATAAAAATAATTATCCAAATGCGGCAGTAATTTAGGGAGGCAGTACACAACGCATTGTGTAGCCCAGTGTCGAATACGTTTTCAGGAATTGTACATTAATCGTGCATGTAAACGATACAGAATGTGCCCTGTAGGCAATTTCTGTATATGCGCGTAACTATATAACCATTGTATGTATACATATATGTATATATACCTATACGCGTCAAGAGATGTAGAGGTGCTACGTCCTGTTTGGTATACCTGTATATATGTACATATATACTCTTGAAACTAGAAGCTTATCGGACTTGAGCCATCCGATAAGCATTACGATCCTATAGTCGGTATACCTGTATATGCATACATATAGACACATACAGTAACAATAAAGTAACAGAAAATATACCTAAATTTCATTCACCATATATCCTTTCTTATTTTTAGGTAATACCGGGTAGGACAATATTTAAGAAAAAATGAATATACCTGTTATCTAATCCTTGAGGCATCATCGAGATAAGGATATCTCGATCCTCATGAGAATCTTCGATACTTCTCTCCCTGCTACCGATTTTTAACTGTGGGAAATCTACGTACGCTCGTCGATCTTTGCCGATCTTTGCCGAACACACACGAAGCAATTTTGGCGATATCTGGACGAACTTGTGAAAAGGATTGAAAAAATGTGTACGATACGTAACAGGATAAGGATCGAGGGATATATTAAAAATTTGATTTATGATGAACTTTATGATTTATCTTTTTCAAAGCGACCGAATCGTAGGATGCGTTTTGAAATATGCTTTTTCATCGTAGCTGCATTCCTTCCTTGCGCAGTCTTCTATGCGGTCTTTGGTACCTCGAAGAACCTTCCACCCTTTGATGCCAAAGGTACAACGATAATTCAAGTGCTACGACGCCCGTCTGTTCTCTCGTTCTCTTTGACTAGGTGGCCTCTGTTTATTTCTCTCTCTCTCTCTCTCTCTCTCTCTCTCTCTCTCTCTCTCTCTCTCTCTCTCTCTCTCTCTCTCTCTCT